>QVIK01000057.1:0-46153 GCA_003957845.1 Oidium heveae | reverse complement strand
TTTTTTTTTTTTTTTTAAATTCAAATAACGTGTATGCAGCCTCTAGGCTATGACACAGTGACAGTGTTTATTTACATTTTAGATGATTCAGCTTTTTCATTAGATACACTCATGCCTCAGATTCCATTTGTAGATGCCACTATGAAGTACAATCACTTTTTCTTCGCCATTGGTCAACCCTCAACCGTTAACATCCATCCAAGGAAACTACAAACCCTGGATTATCCAGACATGCCTCCACCATCCTGTAAATATCCACCGCGCGAAATGTGGTTAGGTCTGTTGGATTCGAACCAACCATCTCCCGTCTCAAGTGGGGTAGGTGCCCAGGCTACCCAGACTCTACTTAGGAGAAGGGCCCGGATGGCATACCACACTACCATCCGACCCAGAGAATACTTTTATCCGCCCTAATTACCTGATAAGTCCTTCTAGAGTTGTTCTAGCAGTAATTACGTCCCGTAATGATAAAAAGAATATTTCCAATCACGTGACCCATTTACTTCTTTAGGTCAAATAAAAAAAAAACTTGGTGAGTGCACACAAAATTTATGCAAATATATATGTGTACGGGGAATAAATGTCCAGTCAGTGATACTTGGAATCAATAAACTTATTTCACATATTGCAAGAAATTTTTAATTGCTTCTGTGTTGCAGCAACAGTGATCACTGAGCCCTTACCAAGTTATTTTTTTTGAATGAATGGCTAAATCGACAGTGTTGCGTTTGTCTACACTAAATAAATAGGCTACAAAAGTTGCGTCCATCGCGACTTCTTTTGTCGTTTTTGAAAGAGCCTCTATTGAAGCACATACATATATTGCCAAGACACGAACAATAGCCTGATGAAATTGTTTGTTTTGTTGTAGCTATCACCAAGTTCTTCGGGAAAGTTGTTTTGCAGATAAGATCTGATTATCAGGGCATCTCCAATACTTTTCGCTGGCCTATTTCCTCTGATATTATACCTTGATGCTGCACTACATATTCATCATAAGCAAGCTCAGGTGTTTCGAGATTTTGACAAATCTCAGATGGCGTTTGTGTGGAAACTCGGGAATTGACAAAGTTTAGGATCTCGTTCTGGCATGCGGATATCTTCGTATGATGTATGGTATCTGTGCAACAGCTTTATTTTTATAGCAAGCATCTGATCATCGAGCGATGGCTTTATACTAAGCTTACTATCGTATTCAGATCGAGTCATTTGCGCTCTATCGCGCTGTTTACTTTTATTTTTTGCTGAGCAGTTACTATTCGTAGAGGTATTCTGTCAGCAACAGAAACCATATGACAAATATTGAGAGGAGTTAAAATCAGATTGTCTGAATCGAGAGCTATAGCTTTGTCAAATCATCTTGACGAGCTGGTTGATCTTCTTAGTCGAGGCCGTTCGACCTGGGAATCCATCCTCATTAATCCCCAACTACGATCCAAATGAGACAGGTAACTGATCTAGGTCTAAGAGATAGTTTATATACAGCAAACCTTTTTGTAGCTATTATAAAGCATAATTAGTTCTTTTGTCAAACTATACATTTAACAATTACAAGCTAATTATACAAGGGTCTTGGATGTGACTAAGCAAGTTTCAAGTAATTGATATGGGGTCACATCGCTTCAATCATCCCGCAACTACATTCATTCATATTATCATATTTTCATCCACGATTTGTAATTTTATACCATTATTGTTTGCGTTTGTATGTCACTTTTTCTTATATTTGAATGTCACCATGTATGTAAATTTTGTTTAAGATTAGAGTACAAAGTTGTTTTGTTCTCCGCGAGGAGTTTATATGGCAGGCGCGAGGGGCGCCTGTTTAAATGGTTCTCACGAGTGCTTTCGAGTAGATATACAGCTTTGAAAGACCTATAATTCTAACAATGAATGACAGAAACTTAGTTCGTAAGATTCATAGATGTAAGGTACATCGATTTGTAGAGGTCGTAGGCTAGGAGTTACCATCAGCATTGATATTATCTTGCATAAATCACGTCCACTGCTAGTCTACGTTTATGCATTGCATAACTGCCCTTCGTTTAGCAATCCCGATTATGGCTCTTAATGATTGAATTATGTCAAGGCTGCGATATTCTATATAATAAAAGTTGCTGAATCAACTGAGAAATTGAAAGGTAAAGGTTGTAGTGTAATATTATTCATTACTTTTGAACAGGTATCTTTCCGACCTTCTTCATTTCTATCTATAGTAATCATAAGGCTCTTTGAGATAAAAATTCCATAACACCGTAGCGAACTGTGAGATGAGAACTTCTAAGCAAAGATTAAAACTCCCAGTAAGCAGAATATCATCATCATCATTACTCATTAATAAATCTTGGACGTCACCTTATGCCGAGATTTGATATAAACTCTCCTACACTGCAGTGGATCAGTGCTGGCTCTTTTTCAGCAACAAATTTAATCGAAGATATAATTTCAGCCCGTGTTGGCAACTAAAGTTGACAATAAGGTTCCCCGAGGACCAAGGCATAATTAGGAATGATTTTTGCTATTTGAGATAGAATGAGTGGATGTGCTTGATTATCTAAGTGAAAATTAGTTGATTTGAAGAGAGTATCCTAAAGCACAGGAAGCCTTACATAAGCCAGATATGTAATCAAACACAGGAGAATTCTCCTCAAAGTCTTCTATTAGGGGCAGTGAGTGAATAATAGCAGACAAGACTTCTTGCAGTGGAACTTGATCAATGTCAGACATTATCCTGAGGCATATACAGCCCGCAGCATTGTCTAAAGAACGCGAATTTCGAGTCGTAAGGAATGGCTCAAGTTTAGAAAATATCGTTGGAAACGCAGTCAAATATTTACTTGATAAAGTAGACTGGAAATTCAAATGATCAATCGTAAATACAGCATTTCATTTAGTTTCATCATTTTCATCACCAAGCCGATGTAAGAGTAATGTAAGAAGAGTTTTCGAATAGGGAGATACAGTATCGCCCATGTTTGCCATAAATTCTGCAATTACACTAACAACAGCTGATCGTTCATAGTTTACTTATGATAATGCAAATTTCATAATTGGTTTTTGAAATATTTTCCATGCTTCGCCAAGTTGGCGACAGATTGCTTTGGACAGGCCGATAATTACATCAAGGGCTGTATCAATAACTAACAAATCATTCTCTGATTATTCTTCGTCAGCGACCCCATCAGCATCAACATCATAACCAAGATCTTGTTGAAATGAGTGGGATTTGGTAATAATTGCTGTGCAAATGGTCAATATCCGTTCAGTAAAATTTTTCTGAGATAGAATTGCTGGACCACAGAGTTTCAGAGTTGTAGCAAACTTTCGGTTTACATCCGTAAACACATCGCTATCAATTAATCAGTATCTCCAAAAGCTAAAATATGTTTTATTGCAGATGGTATAAAATGTATTTGATCAGAATGTTAGACGCGTTCTCACCAACGACATAAAATGTCTCAGAGTGAGCTGGGATTAGCGTATTACAATCATCATCCCAAAGAAGTGAAATAAAACATAGTAAGAGTCTTACCGGTTTGTTTTGTCATCCTACACGGAAATTGTAGAAGTTGCAACTAGTTCACATAATTCTAAAATTTTTACCGGAAGGCTGTTGTTTTAACAGTAGCTCTGGGTCACGTGATCGCAAATATTGCTTTTAGTATTACGGTTCTCAAGCAGTAACATGGGATTCACGTAAAATCTATTGATTCCATTTATATAGCAATCAACTATCGCATTTCAAAAATCTTATGTGAATAGAATTGAAACATGTCTTATTTACTCAATTACCTTCCGGTTATTTACCAACAAGTACTCAAGCACTGTCACTTTTTTTTTTTGGAGGAAACATTAGGATGTTGTTAGTCCTACCTTGCTTACTTGGAATTAGATTGATAGTTCCATCAATCCAGTATCTTCTTTACTTTTGCTTTCTATCAACTTTGAAAATAGCATTCGTAGTTCGCATCTTTATTTTTTTAGGAGGGAAATTTTTCACGTTGTCACTTGACAATTTGCAGATATCACAATGTCGTTCAGCACGTCGTATATTTTTAATTTAACTAGGATATTACTGCCACGCACGAATTTCTTCCAATTCAGGATACTATTTTTATTCAGCAAGTGTAATCAGTATTCGGCAGGTAATTCCATTCAAAATAAAATAATTTTTGATAATTCGGTTTGTTATCACCTATTATTACAGAGTTAGCAAAAATGTATATACTCCTGAGCCAGATTTATATCAGATCAGGAGTTTATGAATATCTTATCCTATTTTTTTCCCTAAATACTATAGTCTAGCTATAGATGACCCCAGTGAAAAATAGATGTGATGATACTTGAAATTACACCACTGACTATGAACACCAATGGAATTCAGTACATTAAAACAATCGCTGAAATTAGTGACGTTGCATTATTCTAGCAGGAATAACAGTCTAGTTTAGGTCCACAGACGCACCTGGAGTCTAAACAACAATTTATGTCCACAAAAGTTTTATTTGTCGACTCAGCAACCTAGATACAAACTCTAAAACTTTGATTAAGAAAAAACACAAATAGTACTCTAGTCACTTATATCCAACAGAATAATTTCCGCGCATTTTGATAATTTTTAATTGGTAGAAGTTCAGTTGTCTGCACACGTGTGACGATGATGATCTGCATATCGACAGTTGAGGTTCCATCTTCCATGGGATATTCAAGAGACGTGAACGCTTGCTTGATGGGATTTTCCAGAGCTGTGCGACTCACATTAATGCAATGTAAGCCTCTACTAAAAGCGATCCCGGCTAGCAGCCAATAAAGAGATGGAGATATTCGAGACCAAATAGGCTTCGAGACCAGAGAAGATTTCTTGCCCGCAAAACGTATCCCGTTCATGTTTGTCTTAAAGTATTAAGAATAGGTTCTTTCATCAAAAGTATCCAAACTCAACTGCTCGACGACGATGCGCGCATTTCCTGTTGAAAAAAACTATTAATATTACAGAGCCTCATCGATACACCTGCTACTTCAACTTGATAAACTAAAGTCTAGATTAAGTCTTTGAAGTTTTTAGTTCTTCTAATTTAGAAACGTATACTGGTTACTTTTTACGAATAAACCACCGATAGTGTTCAGAATGGGAATATTCTCACGAAGGGCTACTCACTATCAAGCTCTTCTTGCAAGTAGGTTTGCCCTAGCCTACAATAGATTTTGATTTTCTTGCTATTATTTTTCGTATTATGTAGGTAAACTACTTTAGAAAGAAGCAAGCAAAGATATTAACTCTCAAGCCGAGCGAGGAAAAAATAAGATAGCAGAAGTTCTACTTGCTTGAGGCTCGGGTAACGTTCTGTCATTTTTTTTAGCAGATCTTTCGGCAAACAAGTTGGGCTAAGTTTTCTTACAGATCTTTGCATGAATCAAAATTGGGATCCGCCCATATACACCATGTCATCATCAAATCGTCTCTCTTATTGTACAGTGGTGGTAAATAGGGAAACGTTTCCAAGTCAGGGCTGGATAGTGGTAAATAGGGATGTGTTCCGAAGCTATGGGTGTCGACACGAGAGTGCAGCAAGAGAGTGTGCAGCACGAAAAGCTTACGAAGATTTAAGTTAGAATGAGATGCGTAATAGCGACCTAGTCGCCTTACAAAAAAATGCTCATCATAATTCCAATTCTTATGTATAAATATGACAATATAAACTTGAGTAGATTTTATAAATATCTTCTTTAACTTTCTATAGCTTCATTAGCCGCGAAAATTAAATTCTCACAATGTAAATAGCATAGCCTAGTTCAGGGTATCGGACACCACAAGCTTTATCGATGTAGCAATCGATACTTTTCACTAAGCAGTCGAAAGCTTTTTTCGGTAGTAGTTTTGAATCTATTTTACTAGACCTTCCTTAAACGCCCGTGCAAAGATGGTTGTGCATTGCTAAAAATTGTCGAGTAACCGTTATAGTTTCTGCTTTTTAATTAAGTACTATAAATTTATAAGTTTCTCCTGATTAATTTTATTCTTTTCTTAATATATATATATATATATATATATATATATATATATATATATATATATATACACGACGATGAGACAGGTGTAATTCTACGCATTGATGCAAAATATTGGACTATTGTGGTGAGCCCAGAACGAGATAGAGGTAAAGTTGGGCGAGACACTGGTAACGAAAACCCAAACACTCCAGAGTCAAATACATGTCAACTGGGAGTATTTCTAAGCATATGCTTCGATCTTTAACCCAATTCTACAGCTTTGCTATAGACTGTCCCCAGAAAGAAAAAGTTAGTATAACATTTGTAGTCGAAATAACTATGTACAACTCCTATTAATCCTTTAATTAAAGGTATTTTCTTTGATACCCGTAATTCATTATCTCCAATCTTTTTTTGAAAAAAAAAAAAATTTACTTTTGTTATAAACATGCTTAGATTGCTATCATTGTCTGGTGATAACGGCCTCATCAACGTTATAATGAGTTTAGCCTAGAGTGAGGCTGCTGGATAGTTCACGATAGGGGTAAATCGAGGCGGAGGAAAAAGGGTTTAAACGTTATGTTCGACTGAAAGGCTGTTTGAAGGTCCTATATCTCTAGATATAATAATAATTCTTTATAGAAAGATGACCTTGAATACGATGACATTTACGTATTCTCAGCCGTTATATTGTACTTTCATAAACATTAGTCCCTGCATTTAGAAGTTCGAAAGATCCAGAAACTCATTTAGAAGTTCGAAAGATCCAGAAACTCATATTAAGAACCAATTTTTTGCTACTGGTCTAGGTAGAAATTCCGAGTATTTTGAATCATTAACCAATGCAGTTTAGATGGTAAGAAAATATATCTTGCTGTTTGGAGGTTTTTTACAAGTAACAAATTTGGGGTTGCTTGTGGGAGCCGAGGGGTCTTTAAAAAACTTAATAATGATACTGAAAGCTACCATACTGCCATTTTCTACTTGGATCTTCACTTTCTTGCTGGTGCCTTCATGATGTTGCTATCCTCATTATGAGACTTCATCTGCTTGTTACTTTTTATCACTTCTTGATTCAAAGTACTGTTCTAGATAAGAGCTGAATTATTACTTTTTCGCTTTTTTGATGGTTGAGTGGAAGGATCCTGCTCAGTAAGTTTCCGAATCTCTTTGTAGAGCTACCTTTTTGTTAAATCAAAATTTCAACAACTGTAGCGATTGGTAAAGAGAAGAAGCCTTCGATAACTTTGATAATTAAAAAGAAGATTTTTATGTAGGAGCTCAACTGTATAGTAAATTATCCAGTAAAAAGCTTCCATATTAGCCTATTTGTATGAGATTTATAATGCTTAACAGTCAGCTTTTATTGCTCAAACATGTGTTTAATAGCTCTAAAACCAAAGTTTCTGAAGAATAGATGTGTTGAAAAAATCTATTCACATCTCCATATAAAATGTGAGGGGTTCGTTCCTCTTATCTTCCAGTAAGCTTCACGAGCCATCATGCTCTCGATTGCGCCAAAAAGTACTGTTTTCCTTGGACATAAATAGGCAAGCATTTTGAGCTTTCTTATTTTGTAACATTGGATAAGCTTTAAGTAAAAATCGATAGCAATCTGCGCAATAAGCACGTTTGACAGCACTGTACTTATGGTCTTATTTTCACCAACAGAGGTACATTCAATAAAGACATCACTTTTCAGTTTGAGCTATTTAAAAAATCAATATTGAGTATTCTTTTGTTGAAATTTCAAGCCTAGTTATCTGTGATAAATCTTTGAAATCAGTTCATATCCAGCATTGATATCCTCCTAATCGTTGCTTTTTTTCAAGTCTCTTATTCCTTTCCAAATTTGTCATAGATGATTTTAATTTCGGAAAAGTGGGAATTTGAGTTATTTCTAGTAGACCTGCCAAAGTAAATAATAGAGGAACCTAAGTATGTAGAATTGAACATAGGTTGAACAAAGGGAAGAGGTATATTCTCCCAAAGTCGGAAGCTAGTCCATAACAAAAGACATAAATGGTGACATTCGAAAGATAATTGGGCGCTATGAGATTATCAATATTACTAAATAGCCGTGTATTTTAATGATAGAGTTTAGATCAGATTGCATTGGTGTGAGAGTTATGAAAGATATTATGCCTTTTATTCACCCTAGTACTTTTTCCAAAGTTCAAGTGCATCTTTATCTCCACAGCAACAGTGAGTATCAGCGCATTTGTTCTGAACAGGATAATTAAGCGAGTATATTATCAGTGCCAGAATACCAGACAAGTTACAAGAGTTGAAAGCGAATAAGCCCTGGTTCTTCATCGATAGTGCTCCAGTTGACTTCACACGCGCTTCAATGATCTAAACGGCAGCAGTTCTTGTTCAATCAAGTATCCATCCTATGCTCTAAAGCTTTATGTCACAACCTTAAATCATAATGGGCAGATTGCGCTGGTTAATACGGCTACCAGTCATTTAATTTCTAGCTTATGTCGTTCCTGTACATTTTTTTACTCAAATATCTAATGTTTTCTTCAAAAATCCCACTTGATTGGATGCTTGACGATATGTTAATGTGTGCTTCATGAATATTTCAGAGATAAATAACATTAATATAATGTAATCATCTCTCTCCTAAAAGCGATTTAAACTAGCAACCAGTTAAGAGGTGGATATATTTAAAGCCAAATGGCATTCAAGCTCAAAATGAGTTATCTACTTATAACCATTTTCTCGAACGTATTTAATCAAACTTTTAAGAATTATTTTTTCATCAAAATTATCAAAGCTAGTATGCTTGAAATCTTTGTACGCATTGGACGCAGGAAGAAAAAAAAAAGGTTAAAGCTGGGCTTCTTCTCCACAAGATTAATATCGATTATTTTCCAAGAACATATACCACCGAAAGTATCTGTAATAATCTTATGCATGGCTTCTCACTATCAAATGCATGTTAAGATTAGGCTGTCTATGATCTACAAAATGTTCTAATTCTTTTAATATCATTCTTGATATAATCCAGGTGAAGCAAGGTTTCCAATCTCAAGCTGATTGAGGTTTGACTACAAATATCTTAGAGCCTAAAATATTTTTTTGATAGAAAGATGTTTAAGTTAAAAATCAGGCTAATTTCTCTAATAGATCTTCGTACCTCTGAGGGTTAGAATCTACCTTGGTACACCACTTGGTCATTCGATTATCTTACTTATTGTAAGGTAATAGTAAATTCTGAACGTGTCTTAAGTGCTGGATGTCGAACTCATAATTTAACTAGAGAAAGTGCAGCCAAAGGAGATTGCGAAATCTTATCATAGGGCATTAAATTCAATAGTGACATGGCTTTTCGCAAATACTATAGATAAAAAAAAGCTTATTTCTCTGTAAAAATGACAAGAACAAACTCGGATAGTGGTAACACGAAGTTCAGGTAGCCATTAATCTAAGATCTTTATCCCCGCCCCCTAAAACACTAAAGTTTATCTAGTCATGACTTTTTTCAAAAGTAATTTCTATACGTCTTGCTAATTTCTTATTGATAGGAGTCTAGTTGATTGCACACGTGCTTCAATAATTTATATGGCGGCACTCCTGATTCACTCAAATACCGGTCCTGTGCTCTATTATTATAGGTGTTTGATTAGAATCTTTAGATAATTGACTTCTATCACGTTGCGCAGGTTACGCTGCTTCAAACTCGCGCAAGCTCTTCGAGTTGTACAACCACTTCTTCCCTAGACGTGCTGTCTTCACTCAAACATCACAACATCTTCTTCAACCATCCTGTTTTGTCGTGATTGGACGTTTGAAGACACGTTAATTTTTGCTGCATGGGTCCATCAAAGATATGTTACATGGATGATGTCTCCCCAAAGTGATTCCGGCAAGCAGCCAGTTAAGAAATCATATTTTCGCACGTCAATTGACATTCTAGGTCAGAAGACTACTTGCCTTGGATTTTTTTTATTTTGATCGGAATTTTATTAAACGGTTCAGAGTAAACTCTTCCGTCAAAATTGTCCAAGCAGATCGACTTGAAAATATTGCACACTTTACCTTGCGAAAAAAAAAATATATATAAGTAAATAAATAAAACTATAAATACTCAGCTTCGTCGATCTATCTACGACTCTTACTCGGTTGACAAGAATATAGAGTGGGACTTACTTTAGAGGTTGTTCACTCAAATTAAAAAAAAAAAAAAAAAACTGGTTACTATTCACGAATATATTACCGGTAATATCTGGAATAGTCTCGAGTATGGCTAATCAATATCAAATTCTTCTTGCAAGTAGGTTGGCCATAATCAACTAAAGATTCTGATTTATTTTGCCTTTAATCTTCGTTTATTCCAGGTACATCACCTTAGAAATAGACATCAAAGCAAAGGTGTTAACTCCCATATTGAGCGAGAAAAGAATACATTATTTTTACTATGAAGGGAAATTCCACTAGCGTGGAGTTGGAGCTTTAATGAGTTGATGCCTAAATTTTGTTTTCTGAAAGGATCTTCATTTATCTAGCTGCGCTAATTTCTCTTTTATAGATCTCTGTATTGCGAAAGGTTGGGACCCGCCTGTGTATACTCCAAGTGCTGTTGGTCCTACATTTTATTGTTCCGTCATTGTTAATTCAAATCGATTCTCAAGTTGCGGATGCCGATCGCAGAGTATATCAAGAGAGGATGTTGCAAAGACTGCATACAATACTTTATCATAAAATGATATTACGTAACAGCGCCTTTTATTCTTTTTAAAATTCATACACAAATATATACCTGATTTATGTTTAAAAATGAGACAAAAACAAAATAAGGTCGCATTTCCTTTTGAATCTACTGTCAAACGATGCCTATCTCAATAATATAAAGTCGACTTGGAGAAATGGCAAGGTGAATCTCTGTAATTCCTATATTACCGAGTCGAGAATAGGCACGGTTAGACTTGAAATCTAATTTCTACCCAATTGGTTTGGATAGAACTTTAAAACTTTTCACGTGAACATTAATCGGCAAAAACCATAATAAAAACGCAGCTTTCACATTCATTATCTTTGGCGCCCAACATTACAATCTATTCATTTCAAAATTATATATTTATATATATTTAAATATAAAAAATTCAGAATATTAAAGCATCAAAATCTTATTTTTCTGATTAAATTTTTTCCGGCGAAAAAAAAATAACATACTGGGAGTATCAATGGGATATTAAAATTGGTGTGTCTTCAAAATAAATATCATTATATTTGAAAGCATGTAGATACCGCTTCTCAAACTCATTTTTTTGTTTTCTCCCTATAAATTTGATATTATAATACAAATACGAATGTAATTATTGTCAGAATCTTTAGCTATGAGATTAAACCAATAATGGTGAAAATATTGAAATTGTGAGTGAGAGGAAGTGCTTAGTCTGAAGATTTTGTAGCTGATTAATGCTAACGTGGAAAATTTTAATTTCTATCCAGATTCAGTTCTAATTACCCAAACCAATTGGGTAAGTTGAGGTACCACGAGTTCGATCAGCCACCTGCCGACCACTTTCACTTAAATTCTGCACCTTGATTAAATATGTCTATGATCGTCGATGCGACGTGATAGATATATAGTTCAAATGGTGTAAGATTATCAGCTTGATAAATCTCGATGGTCCCCCTGATGTCACTAACGGATTAGGACTGTAGTGTTGATCAAGTAGTTATCGAGATTTGGTCATTTTGGCAATTGTTACAACCTATAGTACACCTGTAAATTGCTCCTCATTGCTCCATGTCCGAACAAGCCGATTAGTGAGTATTCGCGTTATTGCGTTTTGTGATGTTATGTCGCTGAGGCAATAATTTTGTAACCCAGAAATTCAGACATTTCTTAACCAACAACGTTTCCTAAGCCCTACATCGCCATCAACTTACACATTAATGGTAAAGTTGTGAGATTAACATCATATGTCATTTAAAGACTGTAGCTCAGTTGAGATGATAAACTAACCTTATCAATCATAACAATCCCATCAAAGTCTTGATGGCCTGGAAATCTGATTAAGGCTGCTAGAAGCTGACGATTCTTATGGAGAGTCTTGTCATAATTTTGATTACTAGTTTAGGCCCAAGGTCTTCCTCTCAATTTGAAGTTCCTTAGGTGGTTTCCCCATAGGGTCGATACCGATTTTAAGGAATTTATATCTAGAAGATAGGCTCCGTGTATAGCATGAACAGGATCGGAGATATTGGAGAGCCTTGGGGAAGGCCACAGTTTCGTTGAATTTCATCAGTTCTTGCTTCCCCTAGACGTGATCGTGCAGTTCTCTTTGTCATAAAAGATCTAACCCATGTAATAGCCCAGAGGGGCCAACCCTGATCTCTTAATCTCCGTTGCATGCGACCTGGAAGTACAGTATCGAAGGCCCCTTTTATATCAAGAGTAAGCAAGGATGCCACTAAATTCTTCGAGCGTGCTTTTTCAACTTCGTGAATAACACAGCTTACGAGGTCAAGTGCTGATATTTTGGGGAGAGCACCGAATTGTTGTGGGTTCTGTACCTTTTGATTTATTGCTGCACGGCTTAGACGTCGAGCGATCAGTCTCTAAAGTCCTTTCCCAATGCAGGATAGCAGTGCTATAGGACGCCAAGATCTGATAGAGCCGAGGTCTCTTTTGTTTGGTTTGGGTAGCATAACTAAGTCTGCCTTCCTAAAAATCTTTGAATAGTATCCATCTGTGAGACATCGCTGATAAAGGGTAACAGCTGCATATTTGATTTCATCCCAGCATACCCGCAATACCCTGACTGATAATCCATCGGACCCTGGAGCCGAACTTTTCATGTGAAGAAGATAACGCTCCACCTCTAGTTCATCTACCTTGTCTTGAACCTGAATTCGGACTTGATATTCTAACGGTATATGGTCTTCTACGATGTCATCGGATGAGGTCCTTCTTTGTAGTAGGGCTTTTGTAAGAATCGAGGCTTTCTCGATTGGAACATCGTATATTTGTCCTTCGTAATTTATTGGTGGGCTAGAGAAGGTAGCGCTACTTTTATGCCAACGAGTAATCTTGAAAATATATGAGGGGCAGTTCGCATTTTGAATCAGACTCTGCCAGTGAGCCTTTTTAGCCGATCTTGTCGGTTTCCTGAGATAATGTTTCTCCATTGTGGCATCCCCAACTTTTCGGGATCAAAGATAGGCGCCTGCTTTTTCTCTGTAATCTGCGTTCCACCACGTTGTTCCTTGATTTTTGTGATTCTTTCGGGGTAGGAAACGTTCCATATTGATTCTGATGCACTCAGTGATCGTCAGAGCAAGACTATCCAAATCTTGGGTTAAGATTTCTTCCATCTTGAGGGTTTCTTTGATACCTGAGTAGAATCTTGGGGTATCCTCTGGTGTTAGCTTGAACTTATCCTCGGGAGCCTTCTCGACATATCCCCTGAGAGGGAGGGTAGTAAGCAGAGTCTCATGGTCTGAAGTAGCGTGAAGGTGCTCCTCAATGTTGCATTGGGTTCCTATTATGTTCGTCAAGACAAGATCTAAAACACTACCTTTGTTATGTGTGCTTTCGTCAACGGGGGAGGCAAGGATCAGAGAATTCTCATTGGACCATTCGACCAGCTCTTCTGCTCGACTGGAGTCTCTAGCGTACGAGTCCCATGATGGATGTCTAGTATTAAAATCTCCAGCAATTACCGTTTTTGAGGGTACCTTCCATTGCTTTAGTGTTGTAATTACAGGGCCACTTTGCGATTCCTGAGGAGGTCTGTATACATTAACAATTGTGATTTGTGGTGCAGCCCCGAGGATTTTAATCAAGCAAATATCCGCAGTATTGCTTAGTCTTAATTGTATGGGTTGGAGATTTGCGCCTTTCCTTACATACGTCATAACTCGTGGGCGGGTTTCCCATGTGTCTATAGGGCAGAAGGGCATGTAGTTAGAATGCTGCTTAGTGATTTTCTTTTCTCGTTGGGAAAATATCCAAGGTTCTTGGATGAGGATAACATCTGCTGCTTCGGAATTTGCAAGAGCCAGAGCCAGATCGTGGTTAACTTGTCCTCTAGCTGTATTAGCCTGAAAAATTCTCAGGATTCCGTGTTTAATTTTGTTCTTTGTACTTCTCATTGGGTTAAAGTAGTAGTGCTTTCCGTGATTTTCGGTACTGGATTGGCCAGGAGCCATGCCTGATGTCTGGCCTGGCGAATTCTCTTGAGATGTGCTTGAGTGGGACGAATTAGGTTGCCAAATTTGACAGTCGGGCGTGCCGGGCATTGTGGATCATTAGCAGCATGCGGTCCTTTGCAGTTGACACATCTATGCGGTTTTTCGTAAACGGAGTGCCCAAAAGCGTTGCACTGGTTGCATCGCAGTTCTGGATTGCAGAGTCTAGAATCGTGAAATGCCCAGCACTTAGGACACTGAGTTGGTTTAGGGGACTTAGTGACCAATCGAGCCATAGAGCTTGAGCCAAATAGTCTAAAAGGGCTAATCATTTGCTTGAAATGGGCAAGAATAGTTCCTGATGGCAATGGGTTTGCTAGAGTTTTCTTTGGCCAAATGAGCTTCGTAGGTACTAAGCCAGTTATCGATTGTACTTCTTCTTGTGCCATCTCATCTGTGACGTCCCGAGATTCGCCATCCAAAGAGGACAGTGTACGTGGGACGTGATCAATCACATATGTATACTTTTCAACCCTTCCACCTAGAATTGCGGTTATTGTTTGTGCTTTTTCCAGAAGTTGTTCCGCTTGATTTCCATCAGTTGGAACTATTGCTAGTCCGGATTTCACATTCTGGACAGTTTTCACTGTAGAACCTTCGAGGCCAAGTTTGTCGACAAGAGCCGTTTTGATAGCGTGAACGTGGTGATCTCGAGTGGGATGGTGTTCAGGAAGGCGAACAAGTATCCTATTATCTAGTCTACGAGCATTTGTTGTATTTCTGGGTGTTGGATTACTTGGCTTTTGTGGTAGACTTGCACCTAATTTGTATGGAAAGTGGGTCTTTGTTGCTTCTGCATAGGAGAGCTTTGTTGTTCCAGCGTTACCCTGTGATCTAGCGTGTATTGAGCTTGCTAGTCCAACCCGGCCAACATCATTACTAAGAAGGTTTTCTCCATGAGCAAAACGTTTAATTACTTGAGATAATGCTTCCTCGAGTTGACCTATGGCTTTGGCAAGTCCTAGTTGTTGTATACAACTAGTCGCTTCATCCAATGCTCTGGTATATTCCTCGGCGATTCGTTCTCTTTCTGCTATAGCTAAGTGCTCCTTATCAATGACTTTTTGGGTGGCTTTCGTAATATTTCCGCTAATCTTTGTAGGCTTATTTTCGTCTAAAGCTATAAAAGGATCCCCTGGGCTATACGGAGTCTCTGAGCGAAACCTTGCGCGCGGAGTAGTAATAAAATCTGCGAAACGTAGCGTTCTCGATTGTCGAGTGGGCGTGGGCGTTAGAGAGGATAGGGCAGACGATATACGCGTTGGCGTCGTTGGTGGCGACATGTCGACATCGCTGTCGACATCCGCCATTTCTCAAAGAGAGCGGTTTGGAGCGTAAAGATAATGAGAAAGTGAAAATTAAGTTGCTGAACGGTTGATGACAAATGCTGAACGTCAAGAGATGGTGCAGGCAAGACCTGTGCGAGCGCGAACGATCATAGACATATTAATCAAGGCGCAGAATCTAAGCGAAAGCGGTCGGCAGATAGCTGATCGGGCTCGTGGTAACTTGACTTAGAAATTAGATTTCATGTCTGGTTTGTGATCTATTGCTCGTTCACCTAAGTATTGAATGCATCTTCATTAAAAATTCAACATCCAAACCTCGCTATTAAAAATACTTTCCTTATCAACAAGGATAGATGGAACCCATCTACACACTTTAAGAGATGGCTTAGTCCTGTGTTTCACTGTGGAGTAAATGGTTTGTCCATAGAAACACAAAGATACATATTACGAAAGCCGTCAAACAAAGCAAGAGAAAAGACGGGCAATGTTTCAGGAGGGAGAGTGTATAGGAGAGAAGTTACTCCTTTGATTCCTTAATTTCTAGTCATTTAGTCTGAAAATAATGTGTCATCAAACAAGTTCGTCACTATTGTTCGCTCTATAAGAGTTGACATTGCTTATTTATTGGCGTGAGAGAAAATTTAAAGACATTTGGTGACTCGACTTTATATAAAAGATGATATTTGCAGTTATCGAAAATGTATAAACTCCCGTGCGAGAGATGAATATATATATATATTAGTTGGGAGTGTTTACAATCATATCCTCCGATGTGTTTTGCCACATACTACGGCATGACTATATATCTTAACAGAGAGAAAATATTGCGATGATTCTTCAAGACGCATATCCAGCCACAGATTTCATGCAGCTTGTTTATCAAAGCCTAATGCAGTGGACTTTTATATAAGATCATAATGCACCGTTGGCCTAGCTAATAGAAATAAATCACTGGTAATGTGTGAACTTGCTAATGAAATATGATTTGTATTGAAGTAATTACTGTTCAAATTAGGCTAATAATTTGGTCTGGAGGAGGCCTACAGCTTGCACAAAGTAAATCGAAAGAAACTTCGTTCTTTTACTCATCAACTCCGACAACGTGGCCATAAAACCTAAGAACTCTGATAAAATAAAAAGCGAAGGTAACCTATTGGTAATCTGTAGTAAAGCTTTCTCCATGCCTTACTAATTCTTCATTGATAGGTGTCCGGCTGACCACACGTGTTCGATGATGTGTATGATGGTAGTTCTGGTTGACTAATGTATTGGTCGAACGCTTTATAAATTAAGCCGTTTGATTTGAATGTAACATGATATTTTATCATATTGTGGAGTTTGTGCTTCTTCAAAATACTGCACATATTTTTTGACTTGTACAACCATTCCTTCCCTCCACAACCTCTATTTATTTCAACATCAAGTGTCTTCTCCAACCATTATACTTGATTGGATTTCTGAAGAGATGTTAACGTCTGCTGTATGGCTCTTTCAGAGAGATATGACATTGATGTGATTATGTCCTAAAGTAATTCCAGCTAGCGACAAGTTAAGGGATGAATATATTCAAAGACAGTTGGCATTCAAGGTCAAAAATGATTCTCTCCTAAAAACCTTATTCCCGAACGTGTTTATATGAAATGTTTAGGTAAAGCTTCCTCCATCAAAATTATCCAAACCGATCTGCATAGCAAAATTGTATAAATCGTTTTGCAAAGATTAAAAAAATATATATAGTCTTTAACTGGAGCATCGTTGTTTGTATTTACTACTACTACTACTTAAACAAAAATAAAATAGAATAGGTTTTTTTATATGGAAATCTCTGTTCCCTCAAGTTGAGAAATAAAAAAAAATTGGTTAATTTCCACGAATATATCACCAATAGTCTTTGGGCCTGAAGCATGAGTGATCCATGTCAAATTCTTCTTCAAAGTAGGTTGGCCATAATCTACTATAAACTTGATTTATTTTACTTTCAATCTTCATTTGTTCCCGTTACTCCACTTTAGGAAAGAAGCTTCGAGGCACAGGTTGTAAATTCTCAATTTGAGCGAGAAATACATTATATATAAATCTATCTATCTATCTATCTATCTATCTATCTATCTATCTATCTATCTATCTATCTATCTATCTATCTATCTATCTATCTATATATATATATATATATGAGTATGTATTGTTGCCGGATCAATTGGTGTTGGTAAACAACAGAGCAAGTCCAGAAGAAAAAGAGATAGATAATCTCCATAGCTAAATACATTGGCTATGTATCTTCCGACTTTTCGAAGATTCTGTTCACTCTTCTCTATATTGTTCCATAACCTTCGAATGTCTTTTACATTACAGTACTGGTACAACCAGTACATTTCCCTATGGACTTTGCCTGTAACATTTATATATTTGCTACTCGCCTATACTGAAAGGAGATTATCCCTAGTTGCGTAAAGGTTGGAGTTCGGATGAGATGATGCCTAATTTTTTTTTTGTTTTTGTTTTTTATTTCTGAAAAGGATCTATGATTTATCTAGCTAAGCTAATTTCTCTTTTAGTAATTTGTAATTATCGACGGTGGAAAAAGCCCGAGTACGCCACAGTTTATATCGATTCTTTCTATTACTGTACGGTTATTGTTAATTCGGGTGTATACACAACTGAAGGATGTCGATCGCAGAACGAATCAAAAGAGAAGGCTGCCGAGAAAGCTTACTATGCCTTATTATAGATTGGCATAACGTAACAGTGCCTTGAGCTTTTTATAAGAGTTCGGTACAAGACATATATCTAGTTTTTTGGGTGAGAACATGCACAAAATTAAATTTTTTATATAGTCTACCCAGTCTATATACGCAAAGCCTCCATGTAAAATTAATTTTTTATACTCAGAGCGGTTTTGCTTTTAGGGCTATAGTGTCTGTCAGACTTGTTTCAATCTTAGCCCAATTTATTTAAGATTATTTGCATAAAAATTTCTTTGTAACGATTCTTTTTAATATCCTTCCTCTAAAGTAATTGATATAGTCTAGATTATTTCCACAAATATCCATGGCTAATTCCTTTAATATTTAGTCAATAATAAAGGAAGTCCGAAGCTCATTCTTTTATTTTTTGAAAACTCCGCTGGTATCAATTCGATATTTGATATCTGATTGGCTGGTATTCCTTTGAGTAGTATTACAATATACTCGGTAGACAGCGAGTCTTCAGTGTCCATCTATCATGATTGACTGAAGTATAGAAATGAGCATATGGTTGACTACTACCCAAATCTGTACATATTCAGCTGGATATATGGAAAACAGTCTTTTTCAACACCAACAAACAATCTCAATTGGGTTAATGCCTAAAAGGGGAAAGTTAGTCTTGAGCCAACTGGTATTGACGATTAACGTGTATCCCTATCTCTTGTTTTAACAAAACCACTATATCAATCATAAGTAAATTATTCAACTCACAACATATCACGGAATAGATAATTTCACTCACTCCTTACATGAGCCAAACAAATTAAAAATTAAAAAAAAAAAAAAAAAAAACTATCCTATCCATGTATTCATTTATGTCTTTCCTTCTCCTTACATTTTCACCTATAACGTAGATCACCACTTGCTCAAATTATACAACTTTTAATCCCCACTACTCCATAAAAAGTAAGCTAAATTTATTGAACTAAAATACAGTCCGAAGATACAGATATATCTTCAGCCTAAGAGCAGTTTCTTGCATTGTGTCCGGTATTACGGCAGATGCCACAAAGCCGCACGCCGGTCGGTTTTACCCTTCGACGCTTTGAGAGGGTCTCATTAGCATCTCGAAGAGCTTTGACCTACCCGTTTAGAAGGGTGAGCTGGTGGCTAATAGCTATTGTAGCTTTTGCCAATTGGCCGACAGAGGTTAGAATTGGCGTCGGAGAGCTTCCATGGTGCCTAGCCACTCAATCTTTAATTAAAATTTACTGTAAGAGGGCTTCAGCCGCCACAGTCTGGGGCGTCTGGGAGACCCAAGGTTGGGGCAGGCTGTCAGGGGTCCAGGATGGTGTTGACGTCCGTAACCTGATATCTTGAACAGCTCTGTTAAAGTCGTAGGCGCGAGAAAAAAAAATGCGTACAGAGCTCTGGTCGTCGCTTGATGAAGCGGTCAGTCCAGTTCTTCCCAACGCATGAAAGTACGCTTGCATTATTGATGGAAGCAATGAAACATTCGATGGACAATGTAGGAGAATGAAGTCGTGTAAGAAGCACAGCAAGTAGGATCCAAAGAAGCACGATCTTTCCGTGCTGGACCAATAGGCCAGCCTCATAAATTAAACCAAAACATGGAGTCATGTTGTGGGTTTTTACCATCTTGATCCGATTTCCTATTACAATGTCACTTTGATTCTATTAGAGCTAAACCAAATTGCTTGATTTACACTATACTTTTGACCTTGACCAACATCCTGTCTTTTCCGGACAATTCCTGTGGAGAAATTACGATGTTGATTTGAGTCACCTCAATCAAGCAACTTGCGAACGTGTCGGCATTATCCGGAAGGCAGGTTGCCACCGCTTCCGACGAGCAAATATTGAAAAGGCAGCCACTTCTTCATATGTCTTTAACTGCCGTCAGGATATTATTTGGAACGAGGATTCTGAGAAGATAAGCCTTCGCGATCGGTGCCAAATGAAAAGATTTCACTACACCAGTAGATTAAGATTAAGGGTAGATCCTGACGCTCGTTGATTGTTTGTGGTTTTACTTCATACAAACCAAATTGCTTACGTTGATAATCAACTGTCCGAAAAATCTCTTAAGTATACTAGAGATAGATGCTTAATAAATACAGCTAGTGAAATTTGTCAACTACTGAGAGATTCTAAACTCAAAGACAAAGTTCCAGTTACCAGATAATACAAAATGGATATTCTAAGGATTTTTAGCCGTCAATTTAACATGCACTCTTTGATACCTGACTAAACTGGGGCCCTACCGCTCTGCTGAGTAGGTCCATTTTGACTGCATTAACAAGTTATATACTTGGTGCTGTGCTCAGAATTACTTACGTTTATGGGCTTACCTATTCATTTATTGGTATGCTTTACAATCATGAAAACTTTGGGATTGCTCAGCAAATCTTGAAGGGATGCGACACCTTAAAACGAAAATGATAATTGAGCCTCATTGACGGGTCGTCAAGTATGAATCTTCATAGATAAAATTTTCCCAGAATTGATTTGGTTTGTTGAGTTCTTTTTCCACGTCTGATGCCATAAATGCTCGAACGAATATCTGCTAGTCTCAGCAACAGTCACTAACTGGCCAAGACAGCTTGGAGGAAAGAAATTAAGAAGCAATAGAAAATTTTGCGGAGCACAAAGGTTGAGTCACAGAGTTTGCAGAGTGCTACACCGATCCAATTCAGGAGACATGCGCATACAATTCACTCCTACTGAGTTAATATCTTCTTTGTAAACATACCCTATTTTGCTTTGAGGATCTTTCGAATCTCGTACTGCTCTTCTTGGAGGTCTGTCGTAAAAGACGTTGGCCATTCTGGGTTGGAAAGCAACTTAATCTCCGCCCAGAACAAAGGATATAAGGCAGTGATATACTTACTAAAAATAGTGATGAAATATTCGACGATGATCCTAGTCTCAATAGCTCCGGATCTGATGACGATTCTGTAAAGGCTAATGTTGTTGAATCGCAGGACGAAAACAAAGAATCGCTGATCTTAAGTGATGATGAGACCAACAAATCAATGTCGAAGATAGCATATCAATTAAACTAGCTATTACAAGTTTACTAGGAGAGCAGAAAAAGATTGGTAACGTCAATTTTCTCCAGGTATATTTTTAAAGCAGACAAATCGTTTTAAATGACCGAATTTACTATGAGAAACCCGACAATTAAAGAGGGAGCGAAATATGCCGGAGACGTGGGCTAGGTAAAGACATCTTGCTAGAGGGTTTTATTAAGTTGAAAGGAACTTATATATCGTAAAGCTCCCAAAAGAGCTCACTATAAGATTAGGAGGTATAAATACCTTCTGAAAAGGGACTTTACTCTTTATAGTTGACTAGTGGTGCTATCAAGTAATAGATGTAGCTTTAGACTATTGATTCATCTCCATAGTGGAATATACACGTATTTTGTGGCATGTAGCTATATAAATGTATAGTCGACTTAGTACGAGCCAGAGTTCCATTGAGAGATCTAATAACATGATGAAAAAAAAAATCCAAGAGTTTGAAACAATGTCCTACCATAGTAGATGGGATTATCACTTCTTAATAGCTTCCCCTCCACCCCTCCAAGAGAACATGATAAAAATCTGAAGACTTTTTTTTGTTTTTTTTGTTTTTTTTGAAATATGCTGTTAAGTAGTTTGTTAGTGCTAGAGTAATCAATGAATGAATTCTTCGCAAGTAATTTGAATACAAGTAGTTTACCCTATAGTTTATTTCATAATAAGATAGGTTTTTTTTTTTTTTTTTTTTTTTTAATTTTTTTTTTTTTAAAAAAAAAAAAAAAAAAAAAGTCTTTATTTTGAGTAACATCAGTCAACTATCTCATTTAAATCATCCCAATCATCCAAATCGTGAAAAGTTTAAAAAAAAAAAATAAAGAGAGAAATACCTACTAGTTGTCCTTCTAAATGCCCAAATATCTTAAATAAGGTATATCCTTGAATAAGACCCTCATTTTTTTAAGTAACTTTAAGGTTCTTTCTACGCGTAATTGTGATAATAGAAAGTAGTGAGTATATGAGAAAGGGATTAAAGTAGAGATTACGAATTGTCTTCAGTTTTCAACTATATATTGTCGATTGCAAAAACGTTTAAGATCTATCGTGTAATTTGTCTTTTGAGGATAATCTGTTCCTTTCTTATATACATGAAATCTGCTATTTCCTTTGAATCCTAAAAGTACACACAAGTAATGATCAGAAAAGTACAACGCTAAGTAAAACAATCAAAGTACAATATTGGGAAGCGCGTATCGCTCAATGAATTCTCTCGTGAATCACGAATGTAAGGTGAAGTATGGTTTTAAGATCTGAAAATAAGATTGCGTTTCCCTTCTTTGATACTAAGCGGCTCGCTTGTTTGGAAGCTAGCGGTTCGGTTATTTTGGGACTAAGTGTTTCGCTTATCCTTAAGCCTAGCGGCTCGGTTAGTTTTAGTATCTTAGTTTCGGAATCCTCAACTTAGTCTCACGAATATTTTTTTTTTGGCAAAAAAAAGATAATTAAAAAATAAATAAATAAATAAATTTTTTAATGTTAAATAGAATTTATGGTAAAGTTGAAGAGGGGGATGGCCAGTTCTCAATTAGAGAGGGTTAAGATAAGATTGGTTGAAGAGGATCCCAAATCAACCCCCACCCCTTTATACCCCATGTTAATTCTTTACATGGATTATGCACAAAACAGGGAGTGCATAAAATGCCAGAAGTGATAACGAATAACACGGGTTGGGTCGGGTAGTTTCATGAACCCGACGGAAACGTTAACATAACTTATGTAGGGGAAGCGAAGTGAGGAAAAAAACAAACAAAAACAAAAAAAAATTAGGTTAGAACATTTATGTAAAACAATTTAAAATTTCTAGTCGGAGATTGCAATAATCCCGTCTAGAGTGTTGGAATGACTGTAAGGAATAGAATAAAATAGTTAGTTCTAGAAGGTGAGGAAAAAGTCACAAAGTCTTGAAGCTTACTATAGCAGAATTATAGTTGAAGCCCGCGGACATCTAGTGAGAAATCCACAATCTATCTGGATCTTACTCTACATATACCATCTGAGAATCAGTTGCCTCACTTGCATTTTTGTAAGTAACAAAGGTTCAGTGAACAGGGTTGACTGTGGTGGTCACATGAAGTTCAGGCACCTTGAAGATCCAAGAACTCTGCCCAAAACAATCAAAACCCAAGCTTATCTGGCTACCCTTGATTTTATGTTATAAGTAATCTCGATGCGCCTTGTTCATAGGAATCTAGTTCTTTGGCACGTGCTTCGATGATCGACATGGCGGCAGTCCTGATTCAGTCAAATATCGGTCCTGTGCTCTATTATTCTAGGCGTTTGATTTGAATCTTTGGATAATTAGCTTCTATCATGTTGTGCAGGTTATGCTGCTTGAAACTGGCACAAGTTCTTTGAGTTGTACAAACACTTCTTCCCTTGACATGCTCTTTTTACTCAGACATCACGACATCTTCTCCAACCATGCTGCTTAGCTTGATTGGACATCTGAAGACATGTTAACGTCTCCTGCATGGGTCTGTCAAAGATATGTTACATGGATGTAATCTTCTTCCCAAAGTGGTTCCGGCAAGCAGCTAGTTAAGAGATGGAAATTTCGTGCGCCAATTGACATTCAAGGTCGGAAGGCTGCTTGCCTTAGATTAGTTTTATCTTGGTTGCAATTTCTTTAAACAGTAAAATATAGGTCCTTCCGTCAAAATTATCCAAGCTGATCGACTTGACAATATTGCACACATTGCCTTGCGAAAAAAATTAAAAATTAAAAAAACAAGTAAATAAATACTCAGCTTCATCAATCTATCTGCTACTCCAAGTCGATTGTCAAAAATATAGAGTAGGATTTACTCCAGAGTTTTTTTTTTTGCTTCAGAATTGAGTAACAGATACTGGTTACTTTTCAAAAATACATTACTGAAGGTATTTGGAATAGGATTAGTCTCATGTATGGCTGATCCCTATCAAATTCTTCTTGCAAGTAGGTTGACCACAATTTATTAAAAAATTTGTTTCTTTTGCTTCATTCTTGATCTACTTTAGGAATTCTACTTCAGTTAGAGGTATGCAAGCAACGGAGTTAACTCTCGAGCCAAGTGAGAAAAATACATAAGTTCCATATTTGGGGAAAAAACTTACTTGCTCAAGAGTGGAGGACAGATAACTTGATGTGCCTAAAGTTGGATTTTTTTATAAAGATCTCCCTACTGAAGAAGTCGGGCTAATCATGTTTTTAGACCTTTGTGAATCTAAAGGTTGGGATCCGCCTTCTTATACTTCTTGGTCATTAGGAACTATTGCTTTTTGTTCGGTATTAGTAAACGGTGAAAAATTCACAAGCAATGGGTGTGAAGACGATGATTTAGCAAGAGAAAGTGCGGCCGAAGAAGCTTATTATAAATTACCCATAGAAGAACCCACGTAACGGTGACATGAGCTTCTGCTGAAATCATACACAAAATTAAACTCATTTTTTATGAGAAGATATGGCAAGAGTTAGCTTTGGTATTGTTAACACGAAATCTTTTAACTATTATAGTTTATCACTTACCTAGACATATTAGTTGCTAGGACACTCTTGCTCCGCTTACAAGCAAACAACCCAGTTAGCACAATCTTTATAGATTAAATCAATCAAAATCCATTGAAATCTGAATTTAAATATGAATATGCATAATTGCTAAAAGTCTCCACATTATGATGAGTTTTGATTTATTTACCAAAACATCACAAATTCGATTCATTGTAAGCCGGCCCCTTAACTTCGTCACTCATTTCACTAGCTAACCTCTTCTCAAATCATTTCCCTTAAATAAGAGCCCGGAATACATCAATTAAAAGTATTTCTTAAATTTTTATGATCGAGTTATTAGCTGTCCGACGTCTAGATAGTGTTATATTTTCAGGTTGAGGTGTCTGATCCTATTCGTTCATTGTGATAAGCAAATACCTTATAGATCAAATGACAATTACTAGCTGAAAAATAGCTTTTTTCATTAATTATGGGGGGCTCTCTTGAAATTAAAAGATTTAGTTCCTGACAAAATAAGGTTTCTAAGCGGTTCGTTTGATGTCAAATTGGTGTTTTGGGCTTCCAGTTCTGAAGGAAGATTGAGAGGGTTGAAGATAGAGTATAGATATCTTGGCGAACATCCAGCTTAAAAGTTGTGTATTGTGTATCACGTAGAGAAATACCGGTTCCCCTTCATACATACTGAGTATGTAATTTTTTTTAAAAACTTTATAATGAGCCTCGTGGTATGTAAGAAAAAGCTTGGGCTTAGTAATATATAAATAGAGGCTCGGATAAGAATACTAAAACAGTAGCAATATGAAGGCTTAAGGGGTGAAAATAGCGCAATATGTATAAAAGTATTGGTCTTTCCGGGGAGACCAAAGTCGGGATTGTCCGAGATTATACTAGGTTTAATATTCTTGACAGGACTTTTTTCAAATCTTCAATGCTTTGTATACTGGAATAGATTACAGAAACATGACCCATTGGATCAAATCATTCGTAAAGCTCCATTGAATTCATATTAATTCGTTAGATGTGTAGAGCTAGAAGCATGAAGTTTATATTGAATACTCTAGACTATTTATATTTACAACAGTATTACATAATAGGTATTCACGCGCTCACGTGATATAGCAATATATACCAATCACACCCCCCCAGGAATCTGAATGCTTTAAATGTAAATTAATTTGGTTGCAGAATGACCTATGTTTTAGACGTTGCAATGATTTTGTTAAAACATCAGCTTTGCAGATGTCTGTAGGAGTATATTTTATTTGATAGGCCCATCTTGTATAGAATCTCTGACAGTGGATTGACGGTTTATGGAACACCATCTACCCTAAAAATAAACTGTCAATTACTGGCTATTGTGGAACTTCTCTTGCAGCAATTTTTCCACTACTTATGGGACTTGAAGTTGAGATGTGGCTAGCACTCTGGACATGAGGCTGCCTCTGACCCCGCAGCCCATACGGTCAACCGGACGTTAAACCTGGAGAGAAAGACCATCATTTCTACGATGATCAAAGCTGGCGCACCGCGTCGTATTATCCTTGCTATACTTCATCAATAGGATCCTGCCTGTCTTGTACACAGGAAAGATATGGGCAACGCAAGACAAAGGGTAACAATCTTAATTTGATAAAAGAAATCATGACTTTTAGAGCTAATTCTTTTGAAGAGATATATGATTGAAGTGTTTTATCTCTTGGTAATGATAAAAAAAAGATTTTTGACATCTATATTTAATGTATTTGATCCAATTCATTGCCTTTTGATTTTTGCTCTATTCCAAGATGAATATTTACGGAAGTCAAGTTCAACGCTACTGATGAAAAATAACATGTATGTATGTATTTTCATTTTTCATTCATTATTAAGAATTGAAGAAAAACAAATTTTTTCTTTCATCTGCATGAAATTTTCGTTCTAAGTTGATATTTTTAAAAAGGGGGCTGTCAAGTTATGAAGTCAGCGTCAAGTGATGGCAAGCTTGGATGGCGGCTTCTTCTTTTGCATTGTAATGGCTATAAGCTCCACTGGTTATGAAAATCTGACCACCGGCGATTAACGTACAAGAGTATCCCCCTTCAAGTGATGCTACCGTGTACGCTGGTGGCTCCCAACCTCGATCATTTGAGATTTCTATCGGTTAAGTTAGCTCAATCTATTTTTCTGCAGCATTGAGGATTTCTTTTTGTTCTCAGTCTCCCAAGTTTATTAGATCGAATATGATATCTCAGGCAAGAGGACGACTTGATGGTACAATCATGATCGATCTGTTATTTTTTTCTGGCCTTGACTTGAGAGTTACCGCCACAGCTTGTTTAAACTTATTTCTCTTCAGGAAAAATATAAGTTGATATATCTCTAGTAGATTATGAAAGGAGAATGAATATGATTCATATTAATTCTTTGGGCAAGGATCAAGTTCAACGTACCTTCAAGCCTTTCTTGGGAATCCTTATCCATGGATACGTGACGCTCGTGAGAATAAGTGATTTTGACTCACTAAGGGAAAAAAAGAAAGGGTTTCTATGACTGACGGGATTTATTTTTCGTGAATGTAAGGCAAGATTATGGAGCTGCAAATATTTAACAGTTCTTGTTTACTTTTCTGACAGATCGTTTAGATCAGCAATTATCATCGAGATTGTCTTTGTCAGGCAAATATAGTACGTGTATTGTTGTCAAGAGAGATAATTTAAATCATGTAGACGGATTCCCTTGGCCATTCATTACTCTTTGTCTGTGAAAAGAGAGAACAAACGCAGAATTCGTCTTTTATTAATTTATTTTCGATCTGATCAAAAAATGCCAACTTTCTTTTGTTCTTTCCATTACCTTTCCTGGCTTGCTTTGTAACCCATGATACAAAGAGTTGAAAGTATCTTGTCATGTATGTATGTTCTAATAAGAAATTACTAACGGCAGATTGTAACATAAAACAATCCATGACTGAAACTACTCGAGTGTGTGCCTACTTTGAATCAATCACTTCATTGTGTGCATATCCATATCAGATATCACAATGTGTTTTTTTTTTTCTTTTTGGGAGGGACCAGGCTCGCAGTGATGCCCAATGACTTAACCTACTTTCTTTGTTGTCTTCTCTTGTTGCAGACAGACAGAAATGGGTTAATGAAGAGAAGAGATCATATTTTTCTCCCTCCATTCTTGTTGCTAGACAGCTTTTTAAAGGACGATACAATATCTGAATTGATACCAAAGGAAAAAAAAAAAAACATCAATCTGATACTATTTCCTCACATTACCCTGCCCGTTTGGTGGTGATACTTATTGTAAGGACCAGATGGATCTGATCTTCGATACTGGCATAGAATATTAAGACATTAATCATTTAATATCCTTCCAAACGAGTCATTCTTTTTTCTTAATTTGAATTTAAATTTTTTCTTTAGAAAGTCCCATCAACCTTTCCACCTACAATCAATCCTGCAGCATTAAGATGTATGTAATCGACCAACCAATAGATGGCAGGATACTAGACTGGTGGATTATAGGTATAATTCGACAGATGTCAGTTTAATATATATATATTTTTATTCATTCATTCAAGTTTTATCTTTCGACAATTTTTGGGGGGAGGGGAAACGGCTATGTTTTCTCCATTCTCAAAAAGGTGGGTTTTAGTGGCTGGTCGAAAGTTGCGTAAAACAGGCGGCACCCGTCAAACCAACTACAAAAGCCCTTTTCCCCCGTTATTATTCATATTAATAATCTGACACTTTTTCAATTATATGTGGCTCGCTTGGCCTATCTTTCTGATTAGTCACAAATATTGATCTTCTTATAAACCCTCTCTTTCATTAAATTGATCCAAGATATTACTTCATATCGTCAAAGTAATTGTGGCTGTGTTGGGTGAGAAAAAAAAAGCAACGAATCTTAGAATTTCCTCTCCATGGGCT
The DNA here is from genome assembly GCA_003957845.1 of Oidium heveae. Taxonomy (NCBI): domain Eukaryota; kingdom Fungi; phylum Ascomycota; class Leotiomycetes; order Helotiales; family Erysiphaceae; genus Oidium; species Oidium heveae. The sequence continues at coordinate 17,467 of QVIK01000057.1, read as the reverse complement.
GGTGGGTGCGGTAGTATTGGGCAGTGCATTATCTACATTATACTGTTGCTAGTTGTGCCTCGTCATGCGACTCTATACAATTTTAAATACACACTATATTTTGATAAAGCTATTTAAGCTAAATCTGAAGGCGAGGAAGTAGGGCTTCATAACTTGTAACGGTATCATATCTCTGATCACACAAACTACTCATTAGCCCATGTTAATTGCCCAAACCCACTTACTTGAGCAACAGTCAGGTTGCTTAGGGAACTAAGAATGGAAGATAACATGATTGACCTATTTTGGTAGAGACACTTAGTTCTAAACGCTGTCCTTAATTAATGATGGAAAAAATGATATTTGATTTATTCGCCATCATAACAATTAAAAATAACTCGTACAGGATGTTGGACGTGGTTACTTCTGTAGGAACTACACCAGGAAGTTCGTATATCTGAGATGAATATCTCGCAAATCGGCAAAGAAAGAGCGCAAAGTTGAGGTTTCAAGACCAGAAATGTGTTTGGCGTACTCCTGAACTTGTTTTAAGTCATTGAACTCATGTTTTGGTGGAAAGACAAAAAAAAATAAAAAAAAATAGCATTCATTAGGGTCGACTATCAAAACTTAATAGTCTTGAGCCACCAGATACAAGTCACACAAAGGCAGCAAAAAGGGAACTAGTTCCAGACCAAAAATAGTACTTGAAAGTTATAGAAAGATTAGGCCTTCCTTTGACTTCCGGCTCTATTGATCGAGCAAGAGCCAATCAATGTATGGAAAGCCAGTGAGAGCTCGCCATGAGAAATCTAGGGTAGGCTCAATAGCTTTTCAGCTGCATTCTTGGAGCTTTGTATGTGTCGCTATATATATCCATTCTGGAACATTAAGTCAGTAGCCGCTAGACCCCGCAAAAAGCCATGTGGAAGCGATTGTCGAAAATCAGCGCTTCACAAAACTTTATTCGGTAGACGGAAGACTAGATCTATTGTTATTCTTGAAACAATGTTCTGAGTACAACTGAAAAACAGAGATAATTGATAAGCAAAGGGATCCAAATTCTGCTATTTTGGAAGCCCAAAGTAGGATTAAGGATAAAGTACCAGAAGATTATTTGATTCGCTGTTCATTTACTTACCACTAGCTTTTCTTGATGGCTTGAAAGTTAAATCTTTCGTCTTTCTTTTATCTGTATTAAAATGATATCAGATAATTTGGACCCCGTTTCTTATCACATAGATTGTACTACTATCCTTTGTATTTCTTTTGATGTCTTATTTACTATCGAAAAGCCTGTTGGGATTATACTAAACTATTCTTTGACAATTCTTCTCGAGGCCTCACGTCTGGCCTTACGTCACTGCCATTTGACGGGAGCCTGGTAACTCTTGGTATGGTCAGGAGGCAATGCAGAGAGTTGATCATCTCCATCTCAACTATAGTACACCCCTTTGGTGTTACTTATGTTTCACTAAGTGAAGCTATTGTGCAAGTATCCACATTTTCACTTAAACAATTCAAAGGCAGATAAGCTCTAGGCACATGTCGGATTTTCTGGAAGCCATGGATTCGATTTTGAAATTACAGGGCTTGTTTCGGAATTGAGTGTTGCTGCGCAAGAAATATGTGTATTGAGGATAACTGACTATTTCTTGATAGGTTTTCCAAGTCAGATTTTCTCATTGAGTTGTCCCTCAACTCTTAGCCATAGGGGTATGATGAAACAAATTCATACAAAGCCAACTCAATGTGATTTATCTACCCACATTTAGGTTTAAGTGGAACCTAGGCGCTGGACTGGCACTACCATAAATTTGGGATCTTTAATAATATCTTTCAGTCGTCCTATATGCCTAGAGGATGATGACCTCTCGCTCACGCCTCTCAAAAAATAGTATTACAAATTTCTTAGACTCAAGTCTTGTTCGTCCAAGCATCTCTGACGACCCAATACATTTTCAGGCCTTACTCTATGACTAGAGTAATACAAGAAATAGTGATACTTTGATAACTATGCATGATCAGGTGATTCAAATACGGACTTCTAGTACATACACTATGTAACTATTCTTTTCTTTCAACGTATCATGTCAATTTAGAACTATCGCCGGTGTCACTGACAATCAACTAGCTGAGAAAAAGAGCAACCCTTACTCATCTACTCATGAAATTCAAAATAAAAATAAAAATTGAAAAATCAACTAAGAAAGCCCTTTAAAGAGAGCTATTTTTTTTTTTCCTTTCCATTTTTTGAAATGATCATTAGAATTCCTTTCATTAAAATCAGCTTGCTTCACATACAGGAGTACCAAAATATATTTATGTTTATATATTTATAAATCGAATTCCAAGTGAATTAATTCGTTACATTGATTTTTTTGTTTTTCATAATAAATTTTGATAATCCATCAAAATAAACCAACCCAATTAAAATCGAAAACAAAAAAGTTCAGAACTTCAAAACCTCAAAATTTAAAAATTCAAAAAGCCCGACTCAATTATGAATCAAATTGACAATCAGATCCGTCTTCAAAGTACGTTAATTTTTTTTTCCCTATATTCTGCTATCATTTTTGCTGTAGAAAATAAATGAGAAAATAAAAAAATAAAAATTTATAGATCTATGCAATAGTCGAGGATGGACTGAGCCTCGATATATCGTAAATGAAAGTCAATTGGGCTTTTCATTCACGATCACGGTCAACGGACAAGAATTCACGGGCTCCGTTTCCCCTTTTACGTATCAAGCTAGGGAATCCGTGGCGGAAATGGCTTACAATACTTTTAAAGACACTTAAAAGCTCTCTCTCTTTCGAGTGTGTGTGTGAGCTAGATGGCGATATTTTTTTAAAGAGAGGTGGGGGGGGTGGAAGAATTTGTTAAATGTTTTCGCAAAAAAACAATTTCAAAAAAAAAAAAATAATAAAAAAATAATTTATTTCAAACATTGCATTAATGAAAACGCAAGAGAAGTTCGATCAGATTTGATATGGGAATTGGCGATTGACGATTCAAGAAGTCAGAAATGAGAAAAAAAAAATACCGTTGCAAAAGTCAGCACAGGTTACTTTGAATGATTATGATATTGTCGCTGGACCTAGCAACTAACATCCAATGATCCCAATTACTGAGTCTCATACAATTTGACTACGTATCATCTTTGCTTGACTGATATCAATAGCTTAAATCTTTTAAAGTAATTGCTCCCACGAAAAAGATTGTGAAAATATATGTGCTAGTTTCTTTGGTATGGCTCGTGAGTCCGATGGAATTGATAAAGATTATTTATGCTTCACTGGCTTCTTTAGATAGATAACTTCATTGCGTCTAATTGGACTTGCTAACGCTACTTTTCATCAAGATTCAATTTTTTTTTTTTCCATTCATGTTTGCTCTATACCCAAGAGCAGGGTCTTGCATAAACATTTCTGAATTTAAGAATGCGTTCCTCCATTAAGCTTTTTTCGTTTTCTTGATGCAAGAATGACGGACGCTGGAAGCCTTGTAGACTTGCTGGGTAATCTGCTGTGTAAAATGACTCAGTTACTGCCCGAAATTCGAACTACATGTGGGAAAATTTGAGTGCTGTGATTATTTGCGATTCAAAAATCTTCATTCTTAAATTCACAAACGTAATGCGAAAGAAAAAAAAATAGGAAGCCGATAAAGGGTAATGATTTGATTTTAGTCAACTAGTTTCGATTATTTAATGACCATGTCCAATCTATCTTATCCCACCAAAATTCTAAATTTTTACCTAATACCCATTGACAACCTTCATCAACAGGTCATCTTTTAATGCCTCAAGACCATTTCCTACGCTGGACGAAAGTTTTTCTTGAAGACTCACAATACCAAAAGACTTCCACAATTGGGTAGAATTGGGCTTGAATCTATGTCTTATTTTCAGTTAGCAAAGTATAACATCATAAAGCCTTAATAATTACTTGATGACAAAAGAACAATTGATCAGATAGGAGCGAAAGACATTTTGGAATTTTTCTCGTTCACAGGTGGAAACCTCAGATGAACTATGCATTATTTTTTTCAAATCATCAGATAGAGAGCCGTAAGCAAGTTAAGCTTAAAAGAGCATTTACTTACTTATATAGGAATTTCGTGGTAGAATCTTTTCTTAGATTTGCACATTGCAAAGTTGGATGATTGTTGAAGAAAAAATAGTAAGGTGAGTGGTCGCCTTTTTATAACCTACTCGTCCGAGACCCCCTGCTTGAAAAAAAATATATATATATTTAGTTGATTTCGCCAGTTGTCACGGGAACTGCTAAAAAAAGTAAACAGCTCATTATGATACAAAAAGTTCACTATACTCACGCCCAGTTCTTCTAAAAGTCTACATTATGTTTCAAAATTTTCAATAGCATAATGAAAGCTCACTGTTCTGTTGATAATAAGAAATCTAAACATTATCATGATGTGCTACAGACTCATGAACATTCAGAAGATTCGAAGGGTCTTGTATAACGAGTTTTAACTTAAAGCTTTGCCATTTAAGACTAGACTTAAAGCATCACGAATCTCAAATTTTTCTTCACGGAAAAAATGAAATTGCATTAATTCATTTCTGGGCGCTTACAATCTCTATGAACCGTGGAAATGTGCTTTTTATAGTTAAGTTTTAATCTTCTGATGTAAAAGTAATGTGTACTTTGGTTATCATAACAATGAAAGATCACTACTGACACACCATGAAAATTATATATACTTTACTAGTATTAATATCTTCAATATTTGAGAATTCTTCCGAGTAGATTTAGGAAAATTTGAGATTGAGCTCAGTTTTGTGGAAAGTATTGTCTAGATCTTACTTGAGTTCAACTAATGCCTATCGTGAGTTTCTGATTGATGTTGCAAATAATTGTATGGCCTGGGCACGACGAGGATACAAGGATAAACGATATTTGTTTTAGCGGTTCGAATAGCCGAGCTTCAGGGAGTCTTGCAGGTGCAAATAACATCACTCCTAGGCTAAGCCATGAGCAGGGCAGCTCTGGGAAAAGAAAAGAAACTCAATCACCATTGCATATTACATTCTCAACCTAATATTATCATCAAATCTTCGCCCAATTCCAATTAACAAAGGCTTGAGTCTTATGCGTGTTGAAATTAGTTAATCTAATTTGGTTGTAGGATCCTTGTCATGCAAGGACTAACGTATTCAGTTTAGCGTATACCAAACCACTGAATCACAGTTAGCGTAGTTATGTAATATCTTAACTATTAAAGCACGGTGTTTCCCACCGTGCCCAAAAAAAAGAATTACAACAATAAAATTATCTTTCTACCCACTTTCATCTTCTCACTTAGATTTCATCCATTCTATCTACGTGACACCACACAGTCTAACAACTGTTGCTTCTTCCACTACCCTTAAATTCTAACAATGCGATCTATATACCGAAGTCTCTAGAAACTAAATTTCAGATTATGGCTAGTATGAAATAGGTCTTGCGAGGTCGTTTATGGATGCCACGAGTGAAACTCCTAAACCTTGAAATTCCTCCCATTGAACTTTTATGCGTCCTCGATAATCAACTTGTAATGTTTACAAGCTAATTTGGCAGCTTGATTTCTTGCACAATACTCATAACACCAGCCGCCTGTGAAATTCCGGCCACCAGCTGTCATCGTAAAGCGAAATTTATCATTTATATCAGTTTTCTTAGTTAAACGGGGCCGTTCCCATCCGCGTGCGAGGCAATAATCTGTTGATGAAAATAAGTTAGTTTTTTTCTTTTCAATCTCGATGCTTTGGTTCAAGGACAACAATTTGGATGGTAAATATTTAATTATTCAAAAAAATAATATAATAACTTCTGGACTAAGCGGGTGGATTTTTCCTTAAGAATACAGCTTTGTCGTCTTTCTCGACTGAAGTTTCAATGCTTGGTGCCTCCTAATGCTTCCTTCTGAAGAAACAGAAATCAATCACTTGAGAAAGATTGTGCAGTAGATCAATTTCTTTGTAAAGGCTTTTGAGATTGACGTACCTATAATGGCCCTTTCATAGCTCTTCACTAAGATACTAGAAGAGTCCCTCCTTATCATTGTTAATTAAGTACTGATATTCTGTTGCGTTTATCTTTTTTTTTTTGTTGTTTGGGGGGAAATGGTACCGATTCTGAAGTAAGAAAATTACAATAATTTTCATGCAATTTAAAATAAATTCATAGGAATTTTACTTCAAAATCCTCCTCTTTCAAGCCAGTGCTTTTTAGTTTGGTTTGGTCAAATAGGCCAACTGATAGCTTTGAAGGGAGATCTTATATCCAATCGCTCTGAGAAGAGACCGTTTAACTTTGTGACCCATTTTAAATTCAAAAGCTAAGGACCTGTTATTATATATGACTTGCATATTGGTATTCTATAAGCTCTAATTGAATTTGCAAATTAGATAATTGAGGCGTGTGATAGTTTCTAGGTGATAATACAAAGTAGCAATCAATCTCAGCGAATCAATCATTTCTGCACTGTTTGTCGCTGATTGCTAAACTCTACATCGATAACAGCTTGATTCAAAATCCGATAGAATTAGCCTGAATCCAATATTCATAAGTCCCAGAAACTAAATTTTCAACTGATGGGTAGCATAAAATAGGTCTTTTGAGGCGGTTCTCTATTCGATACCATACGTAAAAACTGTATTTTTTCTTTTCTTTCCTTTTCTTTTTTTTTTTTCGCAATGTAGACCCTTATCAATCTCACCCCGTCAAGGACTGAAGTCGACCTGAATAAATTTTTTTTTTTTTTTTTTTCATTTCGACCTCCCACCAAATAATATCGTGATGGTTTTAAATTGGGAGCGGTTATACTGCCGGTAGGCTGTGGAGGAACCACGAAAACGATGTCACTAATAGAATAATATATGGCAGCGCCAATCAGATTTTCCGTTTCGCACCATTACAAATGCACATCCAATTCAGGCCATTCACTTTGAGTAAGAAATTTTTTTTTGGGTGCGTGATATGCTTATTTGTACTGCCAAATGATGGTTCAACCAGACCAAAGATTCATTTCATCCGACTCCATCTTTTTGACCTTATTCCGTGAAATTCCCCCCCCCCCCCCACCCCCCCAGGCTATCTAATGTTGCAGTGGGAATTTATTTTAGTGAAAGAATCTAGTTTGGTAAACAAAACTTTGAATCAATTTGAATATAATAGGCGGGACAATTTATTACTCTATAACGTCAGTTTTAGAAGTTCCTCTACCGATCGCACACTGGTAGTTTAACCTCTCCCTTTTAAAATTCCCCCTTAAAAAAAGATAAAATAAAATCAACCAGTTGCTCGGCAGATAATAAATACAGATTCTACGCCTCAAAAGACTCATTTCTCACTAGCCAACAATTAAAACTTTGTTTTTTTTTTAATTTGGGGGAGGGGTAAATTGACAGAGATGTAGGTGGAGCTGTAGGTGGAGCTTAGATAAGAGTAAAGGCGAAGGAACTATCGACTCGCTAGGCACAGAAATCAGGCCTCAATTTCAATGAGTATGGTCATTTTATCGGATAAAGCATAGTTAAGCCATGATTACTTGACTGATGCTCCAGAGATTGTCTAGAAAATATATTCAGTCTCAAGTTCTAGTAACGTCAGAACTGGTGCCTATTTTTTTTTTCTAAATGCCAACATGATATCCATTTTCATGGAATTGGGGTCAAGACTAATGTTACGGGAACTAGATAATTATTACAAGCTAAACCATTTAGGGACTAGCTAGGACAGGGTTAACGCGTAGAGCTTTCGAACATACAATGTAAGAAACATTTTGTAAACTTAAAAAAAAAAAGATAGATCTTGGACAGATAACAATACATATATTTTCGTGTTTAAGCCCTTGTGGCCACCATTTTCCCTTTTCGGACCACAACAAAAAATCTATCAGGCGAAAAAAAAAACCTCAACCATTCCTTCTGAAAATCTTCGAACACGAGTTGCCGCATTCGCCTCAAGTAAGTTCTATGGGAATCTAACTCTCAACTTCCAGAAAATTCCTATTAGCACCTGAATTATCGCGCAGACAATGTAAACTTCTCAGAATATGTTTGTGTGGTTGGGGACTACATTTCACTTTGCACTGATTTCCCAGGACGCCTAGAATGAGTACTTCAGCGAAACCAGTATTGAGTCACTGAGATACGAGAATGGGTAGAGTTTTTCGCAAACATAGTATGAATACCTCTCTACTGGGCCCCTATTTTTAACAAGAGAAAATCATTGCCTCTTTCTTAGGCGTTCCAATGTGGAGATCAGGTATGGGGTGAGACGACTTGATGCCTCATCTAAGCAAAAACTTGAGAGATGCGTGTTCGTATTTTTCTCTCATTGAACGTGAGATGTGAGCTAAGCAGTCATCTCAAAATATGACAGGAGATATGTGAAATCTATTTAGAGCACGAGGTCGCTCAGAAAACGCTATTTGTGTCCATCCTGTGTCCAATATAGAGCTGTATAGGCAGTATAAGAGCTGTAAAGTGAATAATCTAATCAAATCGCTTACGTACCATAAAAGCGCGTTGATCGATTTATAATACTTGTTAAGATGAGAGATAGCAAAAATAAAACTTAAATTTATTCAATACTACCGGATCAGATGTCAAACGTTTGTTTCTATACTCTACTACTTTTGATTACATGACTGAGGGCATATATAAGTCTATGTCTTTTTTTGTCATAAATCGTATTCGACAGAGGTTTTATACTACGAGACGAGTGAAAGTAGTCAGCCATGAATAATGATCTTATGTGTGAAGACCATTTGCTTATAATGATTCATCTTCAGGATTATTTTTAAAGTTGCTTCATTATTTCCATTTCAGTTTTGTCCTTGAGCAAAAAGGGAACAAAAAGAAATGATAGAAAATACTGGCTGTGACTAAGATGAATTCAGTCGCTATCTTATAGACGCTCATCGCTAATTTGCACGCGATGAGACCTATTCTAAACTGGAGAAAATTTGTATAGTTTGCAAGCAATAAGACTGGGGTTCAGAAAAAAAGCGTGTCAGAGATACTCTGCCAATCTATCGAGAAAATTTGCTCCATATTTACTTAATAAGTACAAAATATGAGTTTCTCTTGAATATGAAGTTTGCTAGGAGAACTAATGACTTTAAGGTGGAGTCTGCTCTATAAATTTATAAGCTTTGGTTGCAGCTTCTTCCCTAGCTCTGTGAGAAGTAAGAGCCGATAAACCATTGAATATATTGTCGGCAACTTCTAGCAGACATCGAAAAATCGAATCTCTGTACTCCTCATCGTATATGGGCTCATCCAATCCTCGTTCTTTACATAAATCTATTTTTTAAGCGTCAGCCATGGTTTTTAGCTTCAAAAATCTATATATGAAGAGAAATTCCAAAATGCAAAATCTGAGCAGAAAGTTGGCTGTCAACATTCGGTTCTTGCGATAAAGTCCTTTTTTGAAATGCAGGGATTTCTTCTTTTTCTCAACTTGAGACTTGACTCTAATTTGCCCAGTTATTTCTCTTTCATAAACAGATTTTTGATAAAATAGAAGATAGAGGATCAAAAAAATCTCACTATCGAAACTTAAAGTCGACATACCTCGGAGAGCTGACTGCCATGATCCTGCCATGATAAAAGCTATTTCAGATAGTAAATCTTGGTCGTCTATTCGTGATTATAGCGTATACGTATGTCTCGGCTCGATGTAGAAACTTAAAGTAGTTTTGAGGTATTTTTGGTGAAGGGAGTATCATTTGATTTAATATAGTTTTCCAAGAGTGTCTTCTCTTACAAAGTTGAGTGTGTTTATTTATCGTACTCAACAATCAGACTATCTTCGTTGTCCTTAAAGGTCATCTTTCCATCCAAACTTTTCGTTTTTTTGTTATATCATGGTCAGAGTGGCTAGCAATACATCTCTATAAGGTACCAACATTGTAAAATTGTGTACGGAAACTTCCATCATATGGATATATGATATGATAGATAGAAAAATAGCGATTCGGAAATAAAAATTTATGATTTTTAGAAATATTTGACTCCGCAAATTTATTAGATATTAAAAGTATATCAGGTGCATTGGTCAAGGAGCTTGATGCGAGATTTATGATATATGGCTGAGAATAGATTCAAGAGCGATTGGTGATAACTTCAGTCATCAAGTAGATGCAAGGATCATGCATAGTTGCTACTCCTAAGATCAGCTGACCTCTTTATCCTCGTTATAAAAACTCAACCACTGGATTTAACTGTAACTATCTTATTATCTTTTGGGTCAAATAGATTAGATTTCTGAGATCCAGGTTTGATTTGAATCAAACTTATTTGAGCCGATGTGTTCCCTGAAGTATACTTTTTGGGCTTGCAAAAACATAAAGAGCTAAAGCCATAACAACCACAAGAGGCGTTTCAAATGGATCTACCCAAATGGCCTCAACTCACGTCAACTGTTGCAAAAGTAAACATTCCTAAATGTAAAGGGTGCTGACTACCCTTAGGCCATTTTAATTTGAATACTTGCGCTTGTGGTGAGATGACTTAAGCAGTTTGGATCTTCACACGTATCATTGAGGGAAAGTCTCAGGGTATTCCAAAACAACCTCTCAATGTTGCTTCACCTCTCAGTAGCAGGGGGCAGCCATAAATTCGTGGTGAAGTCAAATATACATCGAAAATATCAATAGTTAAAATCTCCGAAAAGTTGCAATAGCAATAGCTGTTTGAAACGATGTATCCAGATGATGTTTATCTTCTAAATAAGAAACGAAAATATTCGCATTAGACAAAAGTCAACAAAGCCTAGCGCCTTATAAACGAGTCTTTTTACAAGAGGACCATGCGCGAAACCAGTGTTCTATATATTGCTTCCAGCCTATCTATCTTGATATATGCTTACTATTTACTCACTGTATGGTGAAGAGTATGAGTTTTACATTCGAGAGACATTTCATAGCTCGGGCCACTGGCTGCGAAGGTGTGACTTATCCTAAAGGTCTTGTGGACCATACACACCTCTCTGAACGCCAACCCTTAACACGAGCCCGATAGAGGGCACATTTCGCCAGTTCTCCCAGTAATTGCTAATTTGTATACTTTGCTCTAATCTGCCAATTATATTGCCGGAAATTTTAGGAATTACCTGTGCACCGCGGAAAATCCTGAGGACCGCTCGTCTTTTTGGCGATTACTATTTTGTAACCCTTGTCCGAATAAGCCACTTATATCGTCGAATTTCCTAGGAACCCCTCCCGTATTTGAACTCGACGGAGTTCAGATATTACACACACGATTTTCCCAACTCCAGTTGTCTATATAATTTTTTAATAGATTAATTTCAATAATATTACCGTAGCCCCTAAAATCACCATACGATGAGATTTATCCACATAATCACGATAGTTTCATTCTCAATGTTGTGAGAATAGTATTGCAGCATAAGCAAGTCCTAAAATAATCTTTATGCCAAAGCTACAAGAGACGTGATATGAGCGGCTACGTCATTAGCAAAATATTATCACGTGAACTAGAATCACCTCATGATACTAATCTCTCACGGCTCTCAATGCCCAAAAATATAGTATTTGTCGATTAACGCCTGGCAAGCGGCTAGGCGGTATGACTTGCATGATCTCAAGAGTCTTACAGTGCACTCAATGATCAACAAGAGCAGCACCTCATAAACTATACTATATCAGGGGCTAGAGCAAATTTTGTTCATCACAAACACCTGAGATGGTTTTGAATATACCTTTCAATTTGGCTGGAGGCCGCCTGTACATGATGTGGTCTTCTAGATTTGTAAAGAGTAACAAGACTATACTGGATAGCCGACATACCTACACTCTAAATCTCGCATGCCACAAAGCTGGTATCAGAGGCAGCTGTGAGCAATATTCTAGAATATTAGGGGCCAAAATTTAAAAATACGACATAACTGCCTATAATATGTACAATGCGGGTGAAATGGGATTTTTGATTGGCCAATTTCAAAAGTCAAGTTGAATCACTGCCAAGTAGATATCCGAAGAAAATAAATTTCTTAGAGCTAGGCAAAATGGCCACAGAGAATGGATTACTGTCACTGGCTACGATCTGTGCAGATGGAATCTCAATATCGTTCGCTCTAATATGCATGGCGAACTATGGGAAAATTCCAGACGATTGACTCCAAGAATTCGATCACGGTTGATACAATTGTTATTTCTAAAGCAGACTAAGTGACTAGACGTCAGATAAGCATACAGCACGGCCCAGTTATTTCTCATTCATAATTAAATCTTTGATCAAAAAAGAGGATAGTAAATCAAAACAATCTAATATCGAAACTTAAGGTCGATATATCCCGAATGTACAATAATCTCCACCATGTAGATAAATAATTGATGTGAAAGATATCATACCATGTCAATAGAGGGGGAATAAAGTCAGGAAATTTGAAAAAAAGACAGTAAAAATGATCTTCAAGTTAAGGATAAATGATAAATCACATACACTTTCCTCAAAGTAGATGGTTATAAATCTTTCCGCCAGGATCACTAATTTCGAGCTGCTCAAGAAAAATGCAGTCCCTATAATATCCGTCAAAATGATATAAGTGGATTATGTCAGCTCATTTGTTTCATTTCATGAAATAAGAATATTTATCATCTTTACACAAATATAGAAAAATGGGTTTACTCCTACAAGCTTGAAAATAGAAGTTTCAAATACTAGTCTCAAAATTTTTATAGAGGCAACCTCTCTTGAGACGGCTTTATTTATGACTGGAGAATGGCAGATAGCTCTAAGGTTACGTTGGCCTTAATTCTTGATAATGGAAACAGATTTTCCTCGCTATCTATTCCTTTTCCTATTCTCTTGAGGAAGTTATTCAAGAAGCTACGCCAATTTTGAAATCGAAAAATATTTCGGACCAACTCACTCGCTTGAACAAGATAATTTGGATGTCAATATTTTGATCGACGAATTTTGGGAAAAAGAATTTAGCTAAACATGGGAGTTAGACTTCTTTAATAATCAAAGATGGTGTCTCTTTCTATATCCAATAAAATCAAAAAAAATCATTTATATTTGCACAGTGGTAGGTACCGAAATGTTCAAAGATCACATGGATCTTATATAAAAAGAAGCAAGAGAAAATTCTGCGTACGAAGCTTATAATTCTTCTGCTTAAGTTTAAAACCTGATTTCTTACACTGACATAATTTTAAAGTATTATTACAACATATCACTAAGGAGCAAATGGTATATCGACTAAAGAATTTGGCTTGCAAGTCTTCACTGCTGCTGTCTAATTGCTCTAGCTCAGAATATTACTTTTCTTGGCTTATTTCCTTCTAGATTTCACAGTGTAAGTGGTTAGCTTGAAATGAATCAGGCAAATTAATTCCATACTTTTCTCGGATGTCATTTCATAATCATTAATACCTCAAATTAGATACTTGATTACCTGCCTTATGATTTTAAAAGAAAGAAATCATTCAGACTTTTTTAATCTTTACGTTAGAATACAAAATTCAAACGTTTTTTGGTCAGGCAGAAAGATATTTTCTTGGAGCATAGCAATTGAACACATCAAAGCTACCAACAGTATGAAAATAAATCGAACAAATTCACGAAGTTTTTCAATCATGGACAATATAATTTCCAAAAATTGACCGACAACTACATCATTGTTGGAGAAAAGTGAATCATAAAGAATGTCATTGACATATTTTATCCTAGGAAAACAATATTAAAGAAATACGAAAAACAGATCTAAGAAAACCTCTAAAAATTCTAAAGAGACCGTCGAAGTTATAGGAATATGATGAGTCTACTAAATTCGTAACAAATTGTTCCCAAATATTCAGTTTGTAGTGAAACGGTCGATTCATTCTCAAAAATCAAACACTTTTATACCAAAATTGGTATTTTATACTGGCTATATTTCCCTATAATATTTAATAAAAGAAGAAAGAAAGAAAGAGATTTCGGCACGGTCTACAAGCTTATCAGACGAAAGTTATTATTGAGTTTTTAAAAGTCCCATCTCTATGCACCTTTTTGAGTGATTATGAAAAATAGCGATAATCTTTTCAAACTCTGGGAAAGCTTTCTTGACATATATACATTCACAACTGTAATTATTCGACCGTTTAGGCTCACATTTGTCCAAAATTTGATCTCCTCTACGATCAACTAAATTTTGGTAACAAATAAAGATAAAAAGAAGGGTTACCGTGGCTCATCAGTACTTAATGCAATTTCTCGAGACATCAACACTTCTAGCTCAAAGTATTCAACAACAATCAATTAAATTAGTTTGAGCTAATCAGAACGATATATATTAGAAATTTATTCATCGATTTTGTATGTTCATACATTATGACTAGCTTTGCTGCAGTTGCCATACTTCTGAGTAGTCATTGAGCCCAGATTTTCACTTCCAACATTCCCATGCTCTTTACCCTTGTCCTGCAACTTTCCTTTTTGAGCCAGAATTTGACTTATTTCTTCTTAAGCCGGTGCTTCTCCTTGATGCAAACGATTTATCTTGGCTCCTCGACATTTGCAATGCGTATCATTGTCCACCCGAAGGCTCAGGAGCTCTACTGACTTGAGGGTCATTTCATGTAGCATATCTATTATTCCTTTCGCCATTTGCTTGGTTGAAAAAATTGATGTTGGTGAACCTCCACGATGACTTCCGATTGAATTAAATACTAAATTAACTTGCGAAATAGCTTCGATCGGATTATGCAGCGTTTGGGCTACCCAAAGTTCAGTGATAGTGAAAGAGGACCCGGTAGATATTGGCGTCCGTATTTTAACATCTAGCTTGTCAATGACGACTTGCAGATGAAACGTGATAATTTCAGCGCCTCAGGAGCCTCCTGTCATATTTTTCGACGTAAAAAAAGTTCCACCGACGGCGTGGAACGTAAGAATGAACTCAACTTTGGTAATGTGAGTAATGTGAGCCCGAATGAATGTCGATATTTCTCGACCGTACGCCCGTCTCCACATACAGAAAAGCCTGAAATCAAGCGGTTGAGTGAGGTGTAAGAAGTGATAAAGTAAATAGACAGGAATTATCTTTTTTTCCTTACAAAAGCCCTCGAAAGTACCTGACACATGACGCTCATGTTCATCCAAGATCAACATCTGATATGCAGCTTGTGTTCTTGTTTTTATATGTTTGCCGAAGTGTTCGACCCATCCCAACCCTGTTTGGTTATCAACCCGCCCATTGGAAGATATTTTAATGGACTAATTGTCTGACAGACCGTCCTCGGCATACCAACTGGCAAGGTGATATTAGCCTTGGACAACCAAAAATGAGGAATACCAAACCAACTACTTCTAATGCTAGCGATAGTAGTTGTTCATTTCCAATTTCTAGGCCGTATACTCTTGCCCTTTACACGTCGACCAGCAAATATAACTACTATTTGACCGCAAATCATGCTCATCATGAAACCCGTCTCGTCAAATTTATAGATGTTGCTTTCCACGATCTCCCACTCTTATCGCATATTTCAGAATAGACAGAACCACTTGTGAAACTCATCAGTATCTTCGAGTAATTTTTTGGAAGTCGTCGATGTACGAAAAATGCGTGCTTAGCTTTTCTTGTCGTTGGAAGAAGCGGTATAGTTTCTACTTGCCGACGCGTAACTTGTTACGCGTCGCTAAAATATGATTTACCGTTTCTCGCACATCGTCGATTCGGGGTGGAACCCACGTGAGCTCAGATCCAGCATATATTGAATTATGACGTCCTCTTTGAAACCGGTCATTTTCTGGAGACCAGGTCGGTGGTTATCGAGTGCAGTTTGGCCGTTCATTCTATGGCGGACACTAGTTTCGGGAACGTTTTAGGTATTTGCAGCTGCTCGGCGACTAAGTTTTTTGGATGCTCGAACTGCCTCTATAGCAAGGATAACTCGTGCTTCTTGAGCTTGGACAGAAAATGCTGGTTGTGGAACAATCGCGTAGTGAAGTTAAATGATGTTGATGTGTCGGGAAAGTGCGTCAGGTACTGACATACTTCGGGTACCGATGAATCACGTCACATGTTACATATTTTATACTGACTACTGGGAGTTATTAAATATGATCAGCTATAGGTACCTACCATATAATGTACATCTATTGAGCTCCTCGCTCCTCATTGCTACGGAATCAGGCCTTATAAGCTCTCTAACTCTAAGATAGAAAAAGTAGGAGTCAATTAGCACGCAGAAAGATCTGGAACTTGGCGTGGTCATTTCTGCCTCTGTTTTGAACTTTATTAATTTGATTTTCGATTCCTAAACAGCAGACTATTGGTACCATACTCTTGAGTAGGCTAGAAAAAAATGGATTATTAGTTACTTATTTATCCTTAGGGATAGACAAGGGTATTTAAAATAATCGCCACATCAATTGCCCAATCCGATCAGGAGCGTGGCATAGATAGCTGCAAATTCTGGGGTAACAAAAATGTATATATATCTATTTTTGTTTTTGTTTTTCTCTGTTTTGGATTGGATCTGTCACATCACACAAAGAAAAAAGAAAAAAAAAGGACAAGTTTTGAAAAGGAATTCATCATTAAAAGGAATACAACATGATTAAGTCACCTTCAAGGTGAAGAAACTAAATATTTGTTAGTTATATGGTCTTTTATGTCGCATTTAAACCAAATGAACGGAAATTCTTTTTATCAAAATCACAACTAAAAACAAGATCTGTTAGTTCAAACGAAGAAAAGAAATCCCGTAGAGAGTACAGGGATAAATCAAAGATTAATCGAACTAAAGTCAAAGAGAAAGTTAAAAATTCTCTCCTTTTTATTTACTTATTTTTTTTGAAAAAAAAAAAAGGAGAAAAGAAAAAAAATCGAATCACGCTTTATCCAACACCATGACGACCACCAAAACAAAACAAAACAAAACAAAACAAAAAAAAAAGAGATTTCTCAATCCATGGATGAAGATATAGAGGAAGTTAATCAAAAACTTCTCATAAGTTAGTTTAGTCCTCCACTCCCTGTTTTATATTTATTTCCCCCCATCTCTCTTTTTTTTTTTATATATTTTTTTTTTTGAAAATATATAATTTAATTTCAGGTCTTTGCGAAAATCGAGGTTATGGCCCTCCTCATTACGATATATCCTCAGTCGGTGACAAACATACGGCAGTTGTGTCGGTGGAATTCCGAACTTTTCAAGGTTTAACTTGCAGTCTCTTATGTAATGCCAAAGAAAATGCCGCTGGCATGGCTTTGAAATTTTATGAAACACATATTTCAACGAATTAGTTATAAAGTTTTTTTTTGGGGGGTGGGGGGGTTTATTTGATTTAGTATATCATTTTCTGAATGAAGCTAGCTAGTTATTGTGAGAACTACTAATCGCTGTTATTTATATATTTTTACTCGAGAAATAACTATTACTGATGTGGAAAATTAAATCTGTATTTCAGGTTTACTGTAGATATCTTGCATAAAACAACATATATACATATTTC
>QVIK01000056.1:91407-122165 GCA_003957845.1 Oidium heveae | reverse complement strand
GGCAGAATGAATGCTAATGTGAGAAATATTAGCACATATTATTAAAACCATTTCCTTTATACAATATTTCTTTTATTTTCTTTTATTTTTTTCTTCTTAATTTAGATTGATAACATCCACTTGAGGTATGTTAAATGGTATGAACGAGTAAGGNAATGAATGCTAATGTGAGAAATATTAGCACATATTATTAAAACCATTTCCTTTATACAATATTTCTTTTATTTTCTTTTATTTTTTTCTTCTTAATTTAGATTGATAACATCCACTTGAGGTATGTTAAATGGTATGAACGAGTAAGGATGCTTCCGAGCATGACCCCTGCCGGCTCTACCGGTCCTGGATTTAGTT
Source organism: Oidium heveae (assembly GCA_003957845.1). NCBI lineage: Eukaryota > Fungi > Ascomycota > Leotiomycetes > Helotiales > Erysiphaceae > Oidium > Oidium heveae. The sequence goes on along the minus strand of QVIK01000056.1, from coordinate 121,814 downwards.
AAATGTAGGGCTTCGGCCTAGGACCTAAAACTAGATAAATAAATAAATAAATAAATAAATGTATTTGTAAAATGCATTTATTTAGATTAGAAAAATGTCTGTCACCTATAGGATTTGTTTTTTCTTTGGAATTTTACAATAATTTAGCCTTCAAACCAATTGTCCATTCGCTGAATTCCTTTCCTTCGCATTAAAACAATAGTGGAGGTATCAATGATGGTCTCTGGGAGGCCAAGATAAATGAAAAAAATGATTAGAAACCAAAAAGTTTAATAGAAAGACTGAGCATTAGGTGCAAGTCTCAACTAACAAAGCTGAAGAGGTACTCGTAGCAACCGGAGTAAAAGCAAGGTAGGAGATGAAGCTGTATAAAGTCTTATGACTCATCGCCACCATCTTAATAAATTTTAGCTTTATTTTGGGAATCAGACAGCGATTCAAGCTGCAAGGCTACGGAAGAGAATTCTGATGTGCGATCTTTTAGATCTGAAGTAAGCTATTGACGGTCTAATCGACATGGGAGAGCTTCATTGGCCAATCGAAGGGCATGGCAGTAAAGTCTAATTCTCCCTCGGAATTCGATAACTTCAATCACTAGCTTTGTCGTTTGATTTAGAATTGGAAGGTAAACTGAAGCAGGGCAACTTAATGGCAGATTTTAAGATGCCTATGGGTCTCTATAGGTCTATACTTCTACTAAATCATACTGCTGACTTCCAGTCGGATGTGATTAACTTTTATATTCCCTTCCCAACTTTAGTCCTCGAATCTCTGTGCTATTGACTTAGAATCGAAATGCTTTGATAGAAGATGATATGACGTTAAGAGCAGTCACCTCAGCACATCAGTAAAAAGAGCCAATCATTGCTTTAAGGCGCTGATAGAGAATTTAAGATATAAAATTTTATTAGATGAATATAGAGATCTAGAGAGAAGAAATATCTGCAATATAGCTAGTTCTTTTTGCCAATTAAACTTTCTTTCTTTCCCTCATCCAATTCCATAAATTTTTACTACTATCATGACTTGCTCTAAAAAGTTCTTTTTCTGCTTCGTCAAGGCCTCGGAGGAATTCAACTCCCCCATCTCCAAATCCAATGCCATATCTCTGGTTTGCAGCTGTATGACGGGCATGGTCATTTATCTCTATGGCTCGAGTCCGCCAGGCTTGAATCAGCACGTCACATATCTCCTCCTCCTCGAAAAGTTCTAGAATTCTCGAGCCAAGTCCATAGAAATTTGGTGCCAGCGCCTGTAAGTCTACAGATTTCGAGTCGGCTTTGAGAGCGTTAATAACTCGAGGTGCAAGGCATGTTGGCAGATCTAAAGTAACAAGAGATTTGGTAGATGAAGTAGACGACACCGCCAAAATTTCTGCAAGCCAGAGTGGGAGTTCCAAGTGAGTGCCTGATTTAAGTGTATGACCGGGATTAGAATCTAGATACCCTAGATTTGGTATATCTAAACCAAACGTGCAAGGTACTTTCTGAGCTTAATGTCAGATGAATTCCGCTTTAGCTTATGTTGAACTTACGTGGGCATCTGTTAATATAGCATTGATATCATAATAGGACATTTTACTGTGGAATGAAGTATGGAGGGAAAGAAACTATAAACATAGGTGTCACATGACGTATCCTATTTCATAATCTTAATGCTAATATAAATAAATTCGTATTCTCTCATTCATTCTGACAAACATCACCAACATGTCAGCTATTCTCCGTACTGGTATTTTTCGCTCTGGCAGCAGAGTCAGAGTGTTCACAAATCATGCTATTAGAGCCAGTAGAATAGATGCTCGAGGCAAAGCAACTCTCCCAGATCTTCCCTGTACACATGAATCTTATTCTTGCAGGTTTAACAAGAACTAAGCTTTGTTAGATGATTATAGTGCGCTTGAACCTTCAATATCCCGTCAAATTATGGAGATCCACCACAAAAATCATCACCAAACGTATGTCAATAATTACAATATCTTCACAGAGCAGCTTGAAGCTGCGGTTGCAAAGACTAATAATTTGGACAAGAGCCCTTTACAGTCATTAATCAAATTCAATTATGGAGGGCATGTTAACCACACTCTTTTCTGGGAGAGTCTGGCTCCGTCTAGTAATGGAGGGGGAGGTGAGCCTTCTGGAAAACTTAGGGTAAATTAGTAAAGTCGTTGCTGCAAACGTAAAAAAAAGCTAAACCATTGGGTATAGTCATCCATCGAGAAATCGTTTAATTCTTTTGAAAACTTCAAAACAAGTCTTAATACTGCTCTCGCTAGTATTCAAGGCAGTGGATGGGGTTGGCTTTTGCAAGACCGGTCTACTGGACAGTTGAAAATCACAACTTTAGCAAACCAGGAAACTGTTGGAGAAAATTTTGTACCGCTCCTAGGAATCGATGCATGGGAACATGCATACTATCTGCAATATCAGAATCGAAAAGCTGAGTACTTTAACCAGATATGGAATGTAATTAATTGGAAGGTTGTCGAGAAAAGGCTTTTATCAAAAGGCTTATAAATTTGCTATCTATTTTAATAGAAATTATCATCGGGTTAGCGTTATAGTAATATAAGTTCTATTTCTTTCCATAACCCTAATCGGGTATCTACCTCAAAGGGATGATTATCTTACGCCCAATTAAGAACCAAAATGTGTATTCTCTTTGACCTTATTCCAAGTCAAATATGTCTCATTTCCTTTCAACGAAGAAGCTCGAAAGGGAGAAGCTACTTCATTGCTTAAATAGGGATATATTCTGGCGAAGGCTTTAACTTAACTATGTCAGAAGTAGATTTTCTATCGAACACTAGAAAGCCTGCTTTATGCAGAGAAAATGTCGGCCAAATGGTTTGCGCAACGAGGGCACCAAATTCTCCTTTGATACTACTCATAATGAGTCCTTTGGGTTTAAGTCAGCTTGGGACTCTCTGTTAAATAATCAACTCAGTGCGGTGGTGGTGAGCAGACACAATCTATAATGAGACGAATTCTTGCACACATATTTTCATCTAGTATAAAGAGATGTTCTTGTAGAAGTCTATGACAGACATAAGTGTAGATTTTTAATAGGAGATTTATTACAGATCACAAAGGTGACCAAAAATCTTGTAATAGCTTGTATTTATCTAGCTAGATTTTTGCTTTTGAAGTTTAGTTGTTAGAGTTTATTTGATATTTATTGTTAACGTACCTTGTGAAGTACATACTTACCCATTGTTCATTGAATAGAAGTAGTCCCATATACACAATAAAAAAAGGTATATAGAAAAGGCTGCCAAGGCTGCCTGCCATACATAGTCACTAACTAAAAATGACATAAGTGGATTTTTATTATCTATCTAGATTAGTGATTGTTAATTTAATTGATACTTCAGCGTATGAAACTCTCAAAAAGGTCGAACAACAAGCGACGAGCATTTGATCCAGCTTTAACCAGAGTTAGGAAGAGTCTTCAAATGACAAAGTGAACTATCTAGTACAAATATCGAGTTGGCGAACTCTATCCTGGGCGATTGTATTTCCAGATATGAAGGAGGACAAGAATTAATTTATAGAAACGGCATCAACCACGTAACAGTATGACAGACAAAGAACGGTTTCAGTTTATGCACAAATTGTGTATAAACAAGTCCTGATTGGGTACAACATCGTTAGAGATGACACACTCTCTCGACACCAATCGGTGTTAGACTGATAGATATCTAAGTGCGGTGAATTGAGCCGGCCAACATAATATCAGTAAGAGTATCATGAAGATTACAAATCTTGCCACTCTGTTTTCTCTCCCTGCTAAGCTCTCCGGTGCAACTCAGGACGCAACACTGATATGCATAAAACTTAGAAAAGTAAGCAATATTAATGAGCATACTATAATTCTCATGGAATAGAAATTAATCTAACTTTCGCTGAATTTTGTGCATGTCCCTGAGAGAATGCGGGTTCAATATATCGACAATGATCACCCCAAGTTTACAATTAGCCCCATCGAGCTGCACCAAAATACTGGTAAATAAATGATCACAATAGCTTAATCACCTCTTTCTATTTCTAATCTGATCAAACCCAAGAGTCTTGAGTTTTTTACGAACCATGATAGATATGATGTATCAATATTAAGCACTCATAATATCAATGCGCTTTAGAGTCTTCCGCGTCCTCCTAATTCGAGCCGGTGTTTTTTATGTACCGACCCGCACTGGCGGATACCGATGTTGCACACATATAGGGACTGATCGCAAACCGGTAATAACGGGTCCAATCGCGCTGTGACGATCTTAATTGGCTTTAATATCATTTCAGCCAATTAAAATGAACATATCGGGCCCTAAATAGCCCGTTAGCAATTCCAAAGACAAATTAGGTCTATAGCCCAAGTCTCAGAGATTCGCGCTCGGAACCCCTGTTGGTTGGTGAGTTCCTCAGACCCGGAGATTCTCCCAAGCTTTTCCCCAAAGCATGCAAGCCACTGGTTAGCCACCGTGCGAGAGGCTTGTCTATCATAGACTCTGGTGATCTAGTCAATTCCAATCCATCGTTAAAAATCGAGGGCAGTAAATAACCTGAAAACTTCCCGAAAGTGAGCCTCATTTATATTTCATAATCGGTTCTTGTGAGACGTCAAAATCATGGCCGTCTCAACATCAGCACCACCCAGCCCTGCTTGAGCCAGTCTAGTCCTGACCAAGTTCATTGAAAGGACGATAGAAATGATTGTGTTGAGAATATATTCACTTCCGAAAATCATTCAAGATTCCCAACCAACGGATTCTACATTAATTCAACTTGCCCCCAATGTAACTATCAACTAATCGTGTCAGCCATCACATCAGCCCAAGATTTGCTTTTGGGCGAAGACTATCCTGTGACTCGTTGTGAGAGAGAAAGGATCGAAGACTCGGAACTGGGAATCAATGGGAATGGGGGCAGAAATAAGGATGGCAATTAATCATGACAAAAGACTTACCGCCTAGCGTCATGTGAAAGTGTGATAATCATTTTTTCCTCTACTCTCATTGTCCTTATTGATTGGTCTAAACATAGGTAAATTGACACTTGTAGATAAGATTTGGACGCTAGAATTGTCGTAGTGTATTTAAGCGTTAAGGAAATATCAAGGACAACTTAAGTTTAGTCTTTCTTTTCTCATGTGACATAATAAAACTAAAAATTTTGGTTATTGCTATTACATCACTGGCCCGTGCAGCTATAATTTGCTGGCTTAAATCGGATTTTAGCCAATTAGTGAGTGGCCTTAAACAAAGCTTCGGCCAGTCAGTGATGCAATAGCGATGCCTCTATTGTGGTGCGTTTGTAGTTCACTGGCAAGAATTAGTATTTAACACTAATTAATACTAGCGTGACACGAGCAACTTCCCTGTTATTTGCCTTCAAGGTACAATTAATTCTTCTTCCTCAACCCCAGCCAGTCACTTACCCCGATAGTCCGTCAGTGTCCCACTTTTGCGTTGACTTTCACATGTCATCAGATCCTGCATGGATTGTATGGCTCCTCTGGACCATACCAAGTCATGTCAGGGAAACATGTGGAATTCACGAATTTCGTGTTAATTGCAACCATTATGTCCTTCGACCACTAGTTTGCTCCTGCACTTCTAATTATTTCTTCAATCTGGTTTCACCTCAGCATAGCACCAATTCTACAGTTTTAAGCCCTTTTACTGAACCGTGATTGTTGAGACGCACCATACTATAATCATAAAACCTAGAACAGGCAGTAACAAGATTAATCTGTAGATTCCTTACGAGGCATAGTTTGTTGAAGTAAGTGCCTGCTGTTCACATTCTTAATTACTTTGTTCATAAATATTGACGGAATTGATCAGCAAACTTCCTTCTAATACATATATGCCTCACTTTGCTAACGACAACGACATGTCTTCTCAATTAAATGGCGAGTCTAGACCGACTTCAGCCTTCATCTCAGTTAGTATTCGATGTCGCCATGAAAATCGGAAACTAATTATGCCTACATAATAGCATTTAAAGTCATACCCTATTATCTCAGATAGTATCTCAACTATCACTTCGAATCCATACGGAGCGAAATCACTTTCGATCACTACAAGCTCCTACGAAAGGATCTCAAAGCCATTGTTACCATATCTACGCACACCACTTGCGTATATTAGTCCTTATGCTGCTCGAGCCGACTCAATTGGGAATAACACTCTATCCACTTTAGACGAAAAATTTCCTGTCGTTAAAAAACCTACTGAAGAGCTAATAGAGGAAGGAAAAGCTGTTGTCTTTTTTCCATTACGAAAGGGATGCGAGGGAAGAGATTATGTAAAGAATGTCTTTGGTAGTGAGAAGAAGAAATTTGGAGACGAGGGAATTATCAATTACGGAAAAGCTGCGATAGCAACCACTCTTGTGGTCAGTAGTAACGCGTTGAATTGGCTGAACGAATACTTAGCAGCCAAAACCGATCAGGCCAAGGAATTAAAGAGAGAGAAACTTGGGAATTAGAGATTATCCAAGAAGTTTTATCGCAGGAATATTTTTATGAACCAAGTATTTTTAAAAAATGGTAGCTAACTTTGACCAATAGCTAAGTAACATGATGATGCAGACATAGTTTGTTCTATGTTTTATGGTATGTGAATATGACTCTCACCTAAAATTGAGTTCATAATCAAGTGGAATAACGCTCTCTAAGAAAAAATCAGAAATGTGGTTGACATTACATCCATTTTCAAATTATATTACCATGAAAAGTGAATCAAGAATTTTTGTATGAAGTGAATCACATATCCGGATGTAATCGTATAAATATGATGTTGAAGTCATTGCTTAAAAATCACATCTAAAGCCATACAATAGTGTTTTCACAGGAATTAAACACTGTGAATTTGAATGTTACTATTTTAAGCAAAGTAATGACCTATGCTGTTGACATCGCTGGTTCAAAAAAATTCACGCCGTTGTGAGGAAATACTCCACTAGTTATGATGGTATCTAGATAAAATTCTGGATAGATGTATTTAAGATTTAGAATCATTGAAAATAGGATAATTGAAAATTTCTTGGTACAGTTTAGGGTTAGTTAACATATTTATGTATGCGTATATCAATCAATCACTAACCCTGCACTGCTGAGACTTCTTTCTGGAGAGAGAGACCATGAATTCACAGAGCAGGGCCATGAATGGCGGTTTGACTTCTCTGTGGATATCGACGATAGCCTGATCAAACTATTCTTTCTTCCCAGAACATCCATTATGCTTTTACGACAATTTCCTAATGTGATAATAATGGATTGCACGTACAATAAAAATCGATTCTGAATGCCATCACTCCACAATGTGGGATATACATATAAAAATACCACATTTGAAGTATGGCATGTTTCCCTTGGTAGACAGACTGAGAAAGATTACGGCAGGCTCTGGGTGTGTTTCGAGATGTTTAACTTTAGAATAATATACTAGAGCCTAGAATCATTGTCGCTGATAGGGAGATTGCCTCATTGAGTGCAATTGATACAAAGTTTTCATTTCTCGACGATTATTCCTTGTGTTTGGCATAATACTACGACGAACATCAAGTCACTTCTTAGCAAAGGGCTAGATGCAGATTTATCAGACGAACTCATAAATGATTTTTGAAAAAGTTTGGAATGCACCAACACGGGTTGAATTATCCAAGTCTTGGGCTAGCTAGGTGTAGTGCGAAGTGGATAACTAGAAACCCCAATGGTAGAAATATGATTAAGTATCTCCAAGAAACTTGGTACTCCTAATTGCGTGTGTAAATGTAATTTAACAATCTCACTAGGTATGCCATGTCACCATATTCTAAAAGAGATGTTGGAATCGTATCAATGACTCGATTTGACTGATTTTCATCGGCATTGGCATCTAGCTACATGCAATAACATGATAGATTTACAACTATACAATCATCATAATATTAAAGTTGTAAAGCAAGTTCAACATTTTGCCAAAAGCCAAAACACTTGTGGCTATATCTCTTCCAAATTTTAGAGAAGAAAGAATGCGATCGAGACTGTTAAATGACTAGCGTTGAAACGTCCAAGGAGTTTGAGACTTGTAGAAAATCTTGGTCCGTCAATTACGGTTGCGTGTAGATGAAGTCGTACATTCCACACAACGTCAACCGGCGCTTCAGGAAGATGAGCTCAATATCAATACCAGTGATGTAATTTGGTAGATTCAACTTCATCAATAAGCTCTAATATTTTCCAGATCTTTTCCTAATAGGGCACCACGTCTCTGCATTGGGTGTAATCAACAAGACAACAAACCACAAAACTGACAAGGTAATAATCAAAAGTGAAGGGACACCCTAGCAATTACTCAGCACTCTTGCGCCAGTTAGAAGCCAGGAAATTATTACATAATATTGAAAGCTCAGTGTGGAGAAAAATACAGGGGTTTCAGAGGAAATTCGACGATATAAGTGGCTTATTTGAGCTAGGATTGCAAAATATTAATCGCCTGGGCCACAGCTAGTCAAAATTCACTAATATAAGTAATTAGAAAGTTCAGCATAATTATTCTATCACTATTTCGATATATTCCATCTCTCTATTTACCTACGATAATATCGGCTATAACTTAATCTCGGTTAGTCCTTTTAATTGCCGAGCATAAAAGCCGAAGTATAATCCTTGTTCCAACAACTTATGATACACTATGCCCACGGTATTCGAAGCACCGCATGAATTGAGACAGGGATTTAAGGTGTGTAAAATTTCCAGTCTAGCCTAATTTATTCATGATCTCTTCGTAGAGCTTTAAAATTTATATGACAAAGATTGGCTAGAAAATTCGAAGCAGAAGTCTACTTTTATGTCTCCTATAGACTTCAAGCCTGATTTGTTGTTACGGGCTACGCCTCGCCTATCATGACAGGGGTAAGCGATAGTCATACGTAATCAATACGAGATAAAGGGGCCTACACAAAAATTAGAGATAACATAGCTCAGACCTAAGACTGGCGAAGTGAATAGTATATAGATAACCTGTTCATACTTGTTATAATAATCATATAGAAAATAGACAGTATTTGGCCACTATTCTTTGTTCTTATCATTGCTTTAGTGATTCGCCCTTTCACATATTTTCTATGTCTTTCAATTTATATTTTTATTTATGTTATAAAACTAAGAGAGTAAGATTGTCATATAGATACCGGTCTCAAACGAGATTAGAAGAGAATATATAAAATTCGATGAGCTATCGAGTCCCGTATAATCAAATTGACTGAAGCGACGACGAGGATTGTTTTCACTCAGCAGATAGCAAAGTCATGTCGCATGATCTAGACGAAATGGACCTCACTAGCGACAATAACGAAGCGATTGAAGAGCAACAAAGTGGGCCATCAATACCCAAAGAGCAACATAATCGCGAAACTCAAGACGCCAAAACCTTTAACCATAACCAAATACTACCAGAATTATACCAGGCTATCTGTGAGAAAATTACTGATGAACTCATCAGCCAGCATCAGACCCCTCCACCCCATTCCCATGTTTCTTAAGGATCAGAGACTTCGCACGACCCAAATTTAAATAAGAAAGCAAGCAAGTGGCCAATATGGAACGGAAATAACTCCTCATTTAATTCGCATATATTCAGTCTGAGAATTAAAATTGAGGAAGATAGGCAACTTCTCGGCTCGGACAGATCCATTTGTCTAAATATTTTCAACTCGATACCCGCTGAAAGACAGATGATAATTTCGCACTGGTACCAAACAGGAGGTCCTGATAGATCTCATAATTTGGATCTTCTCATGGGGCACATTAACGACCAGTTCGAAAACAAACAAGCTCGCCAGACATCAAGAAGTCAGCTTCAAAGAATGAGAATGAGTCCTTGCCAGTATTTTCACGATTACTTACAAGACTTCGAATTTAAGTTGACCGAATGCGGTAATATCTTTATGGCAGATGATGTAAAGATTTCCCTGTTGGAGGACAGCATCAATCGTCCCCTCAATAACCTTCTCTTAAATAAATCTTTACCAGATGGTGACTACAATAAATGGATTTTGAAAGTCAAAAGAGTCGCTGGAAGACTTGAGAACATCCCAGAATACTGTCCAAAGGGTTCTTCCGGTACCAAAACGTGGTACCTTCTACAGAATCCATCAGCCAATAATTTTGCCCTGAGAAGTTTACCCCATCCTGTTAAATCGGACCTTGATGCAGATGGTGATATGCAATTAGGAGGTGTCAACTCGGCCGAAATTGCTCAAGCGGTGATAAACGCTTTGTCAGGAAGTTCATCTAAGCCAATGAGCCAGAAGCCTGCAGCTAAACGAAGGAGCGAAGAAGAAATTAAGAGGCTCTCCAATAAAGGTAAATGTACCCGCTGTGGTCAAAATGGCCATAAGACCCGTTTTTGTGAAAAGTTCGGTCCAGCGAAAAAACCCACATCTATATCATGTGCAAAATGTACAGATATTCGAGTCCTAGACCCGAAAGCTAATGACGGTAGTATGATGATAGAAGATTCGGAACAGTCATTTTCGGGGGAAGAATAACCCTTGAGCATAGTCGCGCTCAGGGATGTAGAAGTTATTCAAAAGATCAGGTTGGAAAAATTATGAATAAAATGAATGGTACTCCATTTTTAGTAAATTGTCAAATTGATTCTAGTTATTATGTAGATTGTTTAATCGATACTGGATGCCTATGTTTTGCTGCATTTTCTAAGAACTTTGTGATAAAGAATAACCTCCCGCGCATCAAAATTACTCAGAGAAATCTCCATTTAGCTGAAAATGATGGCAAAGAAAGAACGATCAATGAAATCAAATCTGCCAATTTTGACATAGATGAACGACGCGGAATAGTGTATGGTTATATAATTCAAGATCTAGTTTACGATGTTATACTCGGCAAGCCATGGATGGAACTCAACGATACTGTGTATCTTTCGAAAAAAAAGGTCAATTCGGTTTGGATCAAAAAGAAATAGTCTCGTGGTAAAAGAGATAGCTTGGTACGAAAAAAACGCTTCGGACCACGTTAAAACAAAAATTCGACATATCGCTACCACGGTCAATGTGGAAGGTTCGGAGTTTATAGCCCTTTTAGACTCCGCCAGGAGAGATGAAAACGAAATCTCTGCCATATCTATGCACGATATTAACAAAGCCCTTGAAATGAAAATAGATGAGCCAGTTAAAAGTATTTGTGAAATATTGCCTCCTGAGATTAGGAAATGGGCCAAACTTTTCCAAGATGACTAGGAAAGCATTCTTCCACCAAATCGACCATCGGACATGAAAATCGTTTTACATAAAGACGAGAAAGGTAGGGAGAAACCTATCCCATGGTGTCCCCTATACAATATGTCTAGGGATGAGCTTCTAGTGTTAAGAAAAACTCTATCAGACCATCTCGAAAAGGGTTGGATACAGGCGAGTTCATCCACAGGAGGTGCTTCAGTACTCTTTGTCAAGAAACCTTGTGGTGGATTACGGTTTTGTGTGGACTATCGAGCCCTCAATGTAATAACAGAGAAGGACCGCTATCCACTACCTCTTATAAGAGAGACATTAAGATCGGTATCAAAATCCACATGGGTTACTAAAGTAGATGTTCGGGCTGCTTTTCATAAGTTAAGAATACGTCAAGGAGATGAAGATAAAACTGCTTTTCGCACAATATTCGGTTCTTTTGAATGGCTTGTAACTCCATTCGGCCTTCAAGGAGCCCCTGCAGCTTTCCAGCGATACATCAACGAAATAATAGGGGACTTTCTCGATGTGTTTTGAACTGCGTACCTTGATGATGTTCTGATATATACAGACAGTGATCTAAAAGACCACTGGGAAAAAGTACAAGCAATTTTTGAACGCCTCTATAAAGCTGGACTAAGACTAGATCCTAAGAAATTTGAATTTGCAGTTAAGCAAACAAAATATCTTGGGTTTTTAATAAGCTTGGGAGAAGAAATTAAAGTGGACCCTGTTAAAACCGACGCTATTAAATCATGGGCACGTCCAACGTCAATAAAAGCGGTTTGGAGTTTTCCCGGCTTTGCCAATTTTTACCGGGACTTCATTCCTAACTCGAGTGAAATTGCTCAGCCACTGCTAGAACTGACAAAGAAAGATCGTGCATTTCTCTGGCTTGAAGAACATCAAAATTCATTCGAATCATTAAAAGAACGATTCATCACAGCCCCAGTCTTAGCCCTGTATGACCCTGATAACCAAAAAGTAGTCGAAGCAGACTGTTCTGGATATGTACTAGGAGCCTGCCTTTTGCAATATGACCAGCAGAACATACTACGGCCAGTTGCGTATTATTCCAGAAAATTGAGCCCGGCCGAATGTAACTACGATATCCATGATAAAAAATTACTAGCTGTCATATCATCTCTTGAAGTATGGCGAGGTGAATTAACAGGACTAAAAGAATCGTTCATAATTCTCTCTGATCACAAAAACGAGCAATACTTTATGACAAGTAGAAAACTTTCTGAAAAACAGATCCATTGGAGTCAGACTCTATCTCAATTCAATTTTGAGTTACGATTTCGAGCTGGTAAATCTTCTGCTAGACCAGACGCACTATCGCGTAGGGAACAAGACGTGCCTCAAAGTGATGATGATGAACGACTTAAGTTTCGAGAAATGCAGTTGATAAAAAATTCGTGGATTGGCATATCTTCGGAAAGTTCAAAATTTATTGAAAACCAAATAACCACTTGTACTATAATGCAAAGTCAATCAAATTCTAACTCTCCGAAGTCAGTGATACCCAAAAGCTATAAAATCTTTTCCGAACCAGATCTTCAAAAATTGTGGGATAAAGGCTGTTTAGAAGACTGCAATTTTGAAACCATTTATAATTGCGTTAAAAGCGAACAAAGGTCCTTTCCCAATGAACTGAAAATAAAAATTGCAATTGCTGAATGCGATTTCGATGAAAGGGGTGGACTACGATTTAGGAAACGTGTGTGGGTGCCAAATTGGGAACCCTTACAAACATTACTTATACAAAAGACTCATGATTCTTATATCACAGGACATCCGGGCCACGACAGTACGTACGCAATCCTGTCACGTAATTATTTTTTGGCCTGGAGCGTCGTCAATGATCCGTATCTTCTGTTGAAATTGTGATGTTTTTGGAAGATCTCATGTTTGGAGAGAAAAAAAAAAGAAAGAATTATTGCTCCCCCTACCAATCCCAGATCGTTTTTACGCATAATCGTCGATCGACTTTATGACAAACCTGTCAGCAAAATCCGCTAGCGATCCAAAATACCTCATGGTGATTACAGACAGACTGCTAAAAAGTTGTACACTTGAAGCTACCCACTCAATGACAGCTGAGGAATGTGCAAAAGTTTTTGTTAATTGCCACTATCGATTTCATGGGTTCCCCACACATTTGACTTCAGATCGTGGTTCAAATTGGGTTGGCGATTTCTGGACAAGTCTTTGCAAGCTAGTAAATATCGAACAGCGCCTGTCAGCAGCTTTTCACCCCTAATCTGACGGTAGCACCGAACGCATGAATCAAGAAGTCATAGCTTATCTAGGAGCATTTGTATCGTACTCCCAATATGAATAGGCATCAATGCTTCCTTCAGCAATGCTAGCCATAAATAATAGAAATACTACAATCGGTCTTAGCCTATTTTTTCTTTCTCACGTTTACCATGCGGGACCTATCCAACAAGTGCTAGATTCAAAAAAAAGGATACTCTACACATAAGAGTAACGCTCATGACTTCGTCAAGCGTCTTGTAGAAGCTCAAGAATATGCACAAGCTGCAATGGTAACAGTGCAACAACGCATGGGATCTTCAGCCAATTTGAAGAGACAACCGTAGGAAAAATACAAAAAGGGAGACCACGTTTGGCTCGTCTTGAAGAATATTTTGACACCACAAGTTTCAAAGAAACTTTCCTGGGTTGATACTAAATACCGCATTCTAAAAGTTCTATCTCCACATGTGGTAAAACTAAAAGTTATTATATGGACTTGCGGGGAATCGAACCCCGGACCACTCCCAATCATTTGAATGTTTCATGCTAAGGGAGTATTATACCACTAAACCACAAGCCCAGGTGTACATATCTTCAAAGCAATAAAATAATATATATATATATATATATACTCGTATGGTGTCTAAATTAAGAAAGCATAGGCTTATACAACGTCCCTGAATCTGTACATGAAAATTCGGGTGTCATGTTACTTTCATAGCCAATACATCTTGGGTAATTATACTGGTACCCCCCGCGGGGCACCTCATAAATCCGAGCTTAGTCAGCTCAGAAAGACCTAGCCCACGAACCGCAGTATAATTGGCGTAACATTGTCTGCACACCGCAATTTGAAGCAAAAAAAAAATTAACTGAAGATTTATCAGGGGTAACTAAAATTTCCGAAAAAGTTGTATACGATTTTGCACCCAACCCCTGTTACACGTGAATTTCATGCACGATCTGTCATCAAACTTCTCACGAGAAGTTCAATTTATCTTGATACCCACACTCGAAGCCCAGCATCATCATTTCATCTTGAGAAGTTGAAATTTAAAATAGATAATAGTATTTTCATGTCAAATTTAAGTTTTATACGAAGGAAAGCAAAAGTTAGTAGTAAAATAAAAAGCAGAGATTTTTTTTTTCCGGCTCGCAGATAACAGAATAAAAAAAAGCTAGTTTCTCTCGAGATGCTCCTTTATACCTTCCTAAAACTAGAAAGTATAGTATTAAAATTGAATGTGATAGCTATATCAACTTAAAAATTAATGTAATTGAATAAGAATTGATGACAATATAGCAATAAATGTTAGAACCTATTGTGAAGATAATGACTTTGATGGGGAATTTGATAATAAATCGTGCATGAAATTCATATGTTACAGGAATGAAAATGAAAAAAAAAAAAAAAAAAAAAAAAAAAAAAAAAAAAAAAAAAAAAAAAAAAAAAAAAAAAAAAAAAAAAAAAAAAAAAAAAAAAAAAAAAAAAAAAAAAAAAACAGGATTTTATACGTATTTCGTATAAAAATTTATCAAAATTCAAGTCTGACTACTTTTATTGAATAGCTCTAGCCATAACCTAGGGAATCAAAGTCATTTGTTTTCAAAAAATATTCTTAAGAGTGAAAGCTGTGGGCGATAATTTTAAAGAGTTACAAGAAATCCGTGAGTCAAACCTACAAAACCAAGAATTCGTGTAAGAAATTCATATCAAAACTTCGTTATTTCCCACTCCAGTAACAAGTGAATTGTTATACACGATCTGTCATCGAATCCCCCATCAAAATCATCGACTTCACAACACATTCAATCACTTACCAGCATATCTTTACCGGATTTTTATTTAATGGGATTATTTTTAGTTGATATGTCTGTCGCATTCATTTTTATACTTGATAATCTAATTTTTATGGAGTAAAAAAGTGTTTTACAACGGAAATTAGCTTTACTTTTTTTTTTTAATTCTGCGAGCAGAAAAAAATCACTGCTTTTTATTTTCTTCGTAACTTTGACTTTTCTCTGTATATTTTAATTAAGAAAATTTTACTACATTGAAATCTTGAGAGAAAATAATTAAATCAAATTGAAATTCCAACTTTCTAATGATTAAATGATGATGTTGGTTGGGCTTTGAATATGAGTGTTAAGAAAAGTTGACATTTTCTTGAAGATCAGGATGACAAATGGTGCATGAAATTCACTTGTCACTGGAGTGGAAATAACGGAGTTTTATACGAATTATTAGTTTTATGGGTTTGACCACCCCTATTGCAGTGGCGTCGAAACTATACGACGAAGCTGTGTGTTCGTCTGTCTCAGTTTGATACCGGGCTACAGTTGAAAATTAAATTTTGAAGAATGAAAATTTCTCTCCCCAGCATTGTATAAAGATCGAGCTTGATCTACCTCAACTTGTGCAATTTTTGGTGGGCTGGATGGTTACTGATTGATTGACTAGGGGAGTGCTTATGTGTGCATTGTTCAGGTCTGTATCGATGTCGCAGCTCCCACAGTATATATGGACGCTCAATAGCTATGACAGAAAACAATTAGCCTGTCGTACGACTAGATGTACTGCGTTTTATTTTCTGTGAACTGTTCCTTGGATGCTCAGTGGGTGGTGCTTTTCCAGCACGGTTGCAACTGTAGATAGCTCTTATACGGTCACTATTCCTTATCTTTCTAAATCTTTCAGCTCTAAATATATAGCGATATTCTGCTGCCTAGGCTTGTATTGAGGTGTATAGCTCTTCTCTTGAGCTAAATACGGCTTCTGGAGAAAGCGGCATGCATAGATATAGAACAGGAAGAAGACATCACCAACGAGGAGCCAGGAAGTTCTTAAAGTAATGGTGCTTGAGACGGAGACACTGTGTAACTATTCATTACAATGCATTCTATTCGGCAAGAATGATAGTAAATAAAGCTATTGGATATAAAATTGAAAGTTTTAATCTTTTAGAAGTTAACTACAACACTCAGTGGAATATTGTATATCTTGATCACACCCATTTGAAATAAATACATATACTTTTTTAATATCGTTACCTAAGTAGCAGGCAAATCCTTGTGGATCTGATAAAGCACTAGAACACCCGTTTTACTGTCAAAACGGAGGACGAAACGCCTCAAGACCAAGATGTCCAAAAAGAGGGAGTATTGAAGATGATATAAAATGGGCTCTGAGCTCGACTGATGGAGCACGCGCTTTCCACAGGTGGTGTGTAGATAAGAAACCATACGGGTAGTTAGTAAGAAAAAGTCTCGAGAAATAATATCAACTGGAACTTCAATTATATACTTAAAAAAAAAAAAAAAAGCAACGACGATATGCTCTTGCACAAACAAAATTAATTGTATAGACATTCTGATGGCCGGTACGCCTAGTACCAACTTAAATAGATAATTTGATGTAATTAGTTTTTGTAGACATCCCTGGTGACTGCTGGTCGCGCAGGGACGCCAATCGCCCCCTGGGAGGCACGAGGCCGGGATACTATCCTGCGAGCCTGCTTGGAGTTAACCGTAAAATAAATAAATAAAATAGCAGGCAAATCCAAACAAATAATATGCCTATTATGAACTGTTCAAGTTGAAGAAGTCAAAATTATAGTGGCAAATGTCTTTCTGAACTGACTAAGCTCGGATTTATGAGGTGCCCGCGTGGGGTACCAGTGTAATTACCCAAAATGAATGCAAGGGCTATGACAGTAACATGACCCCCGAATCTTCATGTTCAGATTCAGGGACGTCGTGTAAGCCTATGCTTTCTTAATTTAGATATTATATTAATTTAAATATATATATATGTATGTTTATCATAGAATATGTGATATAGCAGGGCTTGTGGTTTAGTGGTATAATACTCCCTTAGCATGAAGTAATTGGGAGTGGTCCGGGGTTCGATTCCCCGCAAGTCCAAGATTTTTGGCTTTTGTTACAATTAACTATTATACACATATAATCGTAGCGTACTTTTGTTTGCAGCGATGGCAGTGGTTTAGTGAGTAACACCAGATCTGCTTTTAGTTGGTGCAATCAAGTTGAATTTGCTTTGAGGAGCGATTCGTGCCGTTCTTACCAGGGATTATAGTATGCATTTTGTGGTGAGGCTGTATATTTGAGGGATAGTGTACCGCTCGATTACATTGACAGTCTCAATCAAATCTGCCATGCTCCTAAATTTTAACGGCTGAAGAAAAACATTGACAATGAACACACACATGATTGCTAAGCCAACACATAGAAAGCGAACCTCAGCATACTTCAATCGCTGACATAAGTATTTGAGTTTTCTGAGATTGGTAGTATTTTTGAGTGGAGGTCTATCCCGAGCTCTGGAATTTCATCCTGATTGCTCTGTTCGCGAGCCAAATACAAAGTTGCAATGATATCCTTGACCAAACTTTATGAACAGCTGAGATCTCTACGCTGTCTTTATCACAGCAAAAAAAAAAAAAAACGTGAATTAAAGCCCACGTCTTAGAGAGGTTTCAGGAGCTATTCCAGAATAGGAGTTGATAATCCAGGAGTAGCAGGACTAGATAATGCTTTAGAGCCGTTGCTACCGCAGAAATGGGTAGCACAAAGGAACTCCTGTGCCATCTTATTCTGCCAGAACAAAAGATAGACTCATGTATAAATTGAAATTAATGTTCGCGATACTTTATCAAGATTTTCAGCATGCGTTACTGGAGCTGTTTGCTCAGAATATAGCATCAATAAAAAGTTATTGAGTATTTGAAATAAGAGCTGATATAGTCCCACGAATGTATATCGCTTGGGCACGTAAAACTCCAGCCGCATACATCTCATACCAATTTAGTCTATATGCTGATCAAGTAACTTTGACATGGATAGAAATCGCTCCGCACCATATCGCTAGACACTGGAATGGACCAGGTACCATGGATAATAAACTTGACGCAAAGCAAGAATCTCCGCACCAGGGATGCTGAACGCCTAGAGGTCACAATAAAGCTTATCAGGAATCTTAGTCATGAAATTCAAATTGACGAGCCTTGAGGCCTCTTTTGACAACCGAAAACCAGCATATGGTGTATAGTTAACGTGCGTTAACTTAATAGATAACCGGCTTTTTGGCAGATTTGGCTATATTGCTAATTTACTCTTGCAACCAAAAACTTTCATTTAGTGTCAATCGCGTTTGCCGGTAGATGTTGGATGACTTTTATCTTCATCTGGTAGCAAGGAAAGTAGTATTAGTGGTCAAATTCAGACTCTTTATAGTGGCTCAAATGGCAGAACCTATGAGATCCTACCTTTCAAATGAGGTCAGTTGACATATTTACAGCTTCATTCAGTAGACTGAAGTCCACAGCAGCTTCACCAGATATATCGAGCGAACTTCCAAAATTGACGGGCAATTGGTCAAGATCAAAATTGAAAGAAATGCCAAGTCTTCTAATTTGACTCTGAGCAGAGTATAAATTAGAGCAGGTTTGCGATAAAAAAAGAAGGCTTATAGATTCGCTCCAGCAATGGACTTCATGTGTGAAGCTATCCCATTCATCAAGTTCAGGTAGGGAACGTTTTTAGCTATGCTATGACCATTTCTTGTATGACTTTCCTCGTTTATTGGTTGAAACGTCGCTGGATAGGAGGTAGCATTTGCAAGTTGAGCAAAAAAACTTTGAATTGGAACTTCATATTGGTTTACACCGAGTACGGATAAATGTGAATTGAGAATGCAAGCATGAATACTACACTGCTGCGTGTTGAACACTATTAGTGCTTGTAAGGACGATATACTTACTAGGCAATGAAAAAGGCAACGATTGATATTGATAACTATAATCATTAGCGTCGCATCACGCGTCTGATGTGAATTTGTTGCTACACGTTGAAATTTAACGAGGTGTTCAGAGGGAAGATATGGTGGAATGGCTGAGGTTTTTCTGAGGAGTTTTTTCCCACTGGGTTTTCTCATCAGGTTTTCCCTCAGTCCGTGGCCTTTGGGTCATGGTGAATGCGTTCCTACCTATCTGTCTAGTACTTGTTGTCTTTTCTTTTCTTTTTTTTTCATAGGAATGCATTATTCGTGAAAAATTCTCTGCACTTCAAATGTAATAGGTATCGACACTCCAGGTTGGTGTGGTTGATACCTCAGATCCCCAAAGCGATCAGCTTTGGCAACCTTTGCCCAATTTGAGATTTGTACATGCTGGCAGAGCCTTTATTTGGTTAGACGTTAAATAACAAACAAGCAAACAAACAGAGGCAAGATCAACAATTGATTAAGCTAGAATTGTCTAGTCACATAACCCCGAACTTCCATGTCTAGATTAACAACATTCAGAGGCTTATACGAGGCTGTGCTGTAAACTATGTCAAAAATTAAGACTCGTGCCACACCTTACATGAGGGATAGTCAGACAAGAATTTCGACTAGAAAAAAACTGAAAAGTAGTACCCCACCTCTCCCCACCACACTTTTATTGAATTTCACGCAGAAAAAAATCTCATATCTCACCCAATTTTTTTTTTTTAAAAGGAATTAATTATATGAGTATGGTTAATAAGAAACTGCTTGTGAAAGTATGAGACGTAAGTCATATGCAAAAACAACTACGGTGGCGCGATAATTTCAAGTTATACGCGACCGTCTTTATACACGAGTTCATGGAGGTGAGGCTTCTCTGTTGTCAGATTGTATAATTCATGCTTAATCACACGATGTCTCGTGGCTCAACTATCACAAGATGCTACAGATCTTCAATAGCAAGCTTGAGACTAAAATGTATGTATGATTGATTTCTTCTAAAGGAATAAGATAACTAACTCTTAAATACATTGCCCTTCCTCTACTCCTGAACTCCTGATAAGAATCAATATACTTGCATATAACAAAGTCCAATTAGATGGCGGTCTCGTTGACCTGGAATCTGGTGACGTAAATGGTACAGAATATATTTATAGCCCCTGCTTATAGCTCGCTTAGAGTACCCAATTGAGATTAGTAAGAGTTCGCTTGTCTACGTTATCCGATCTAAGAATTCGGATCCTCAGAGATTCAAGTAAGAGAGGCTCAAAAGTAGTGACAACAAGGCGTTTAGCTGTTGAAAATATTTCCATCAGTCTCTAAATCCATTTGACTAACTGGATCAATTTTACTAGATATGGAGCTATTGTAGCGATTAAAAATATTATCATGATCTCTTACTCTAGCTTGTATTCTAGCTAAATATTAAAGTCTATAATCAGCGTGACCATGAGCTATCGTCATCGCGAACGCGCGTTTGTGCGCTTGAACTCTCAAGAGAATTCACGCTTAAATAAAGCCACATGGAACTTCGATTGATAAGACTTGGCGGCTGATTTATTTCCCGCCCCCTGCTTCTACACGTGCCAGCCCAAATCCCTGCTAAGTACCCTGTAAACCGGAATTATCCGTGGGACTTCACAGTCGCAAAGGGGATAATCGCTTAAAACTTAGGAAGCCGGTATCGTAATACCACCCCTCAAAATATGTATAAACCACAATTTCTCTAAGATAGACGCTATACCGGTCGCAAAGTGGACTTCGTATAGACATACATCACACCAGAACCCTGCTTGAAATTTAAAAAAAGTAAATATAGTCCATGAGAATCACAAATGACTGTTGTTGCAATCAAAGACCCTAAATCTGTATATGAAAATTTTGTTTGGAAAGTATCTGTCATAAACTTTCCATTTTGATTAAATGTTTACATGGTGACAAGGGTACAACTGCCGAGCCACTACGGGTGGATTTTACGACGGGTATAGCGTCAATCTGAAAGGAATTGTGGCTACATACATAATTGGCGGGGTTGCAACGACACCAAAGGATGGGTGTGTCGATACAGGCGCCCGAAACTTAAGAACACTATTTAGGCTCACCTTCAGACCCTTTTTGTATGTAATACATAAGTCGAAGTACCACGAGTCCGATCGGCCACCGGCCGATCACTTTCGCTTAAGTTCCGCACCATGTTTATTGTGTCTATGATCGTCCGTAAGGCGTAATTGATATATAGTACAAGGCGTGTAAGATTACACTGCTCTCGTAAAATATTATCAGCCTTCATGTTGGACAAGTCACGATGGGAAACAGCCAAGGTAGGATCTCCCTGTTGTAAAATCATTGCTATCTATTTTGTTTCTGCACTAGCAGATATCATCTCCTGAGCTTTATTAAGGTTTGCCTTATCTGGTTTACGATGTTCAAAGTGCATGAGGATGGGACTGGTTTGGTGGTTGTGTATGCAATCTTTGGTTCCTCTGCGGGCAAGTGTCTAATTACCATTAACTCGCTCTTGTGCCTTTGGAGATACGTAGCACCCTATTTGATGAGCATTAAAACGGAATTCTACCTGAAATATTCTTACTTATTGTAAAAGAACTCTGAAAACGCTTCTTGGAAATAGTATTTTCGGAATCTTTTAGCTTGTCATTTCCAGAATGCTTGCAATCAGTGTCCTTTGTGTATCTTCCGTAGCACTTGCTAGATTTACCAACCAAAAATGCATATCCCACAGGCTTTGTGTGATGTTGACAAGCAGATGTAAGCTCGTCAAATGATTCAAATCCGCGGTATGAAGGAGTAGACAATTCTTGCATGGGTTCCATATTCAATAGAATATAATGTAAGAAGTGATACTGAAATGGATAAATTTAATGAATTCTCTTGTGAGAGAAGGCAAATAGGAAAAACGAGTTTGGGATGATTAGCGGATGGAATGTGGTTTAAGATAAAAAGGAAATAAATACAAACGTTGACAAGCTTATTGGCTAGGCAACTATTTCTTCTCTATAGATTTAAGCCTGATTCATTTATGATTAGCATCATTTATAATGTAATATGATCAAAATTAACGCCAATATATGAGAATAGGTATCAAGCCTCCAGCGTTCTTCACCCCTTGCGTTTTCGGCAGACGACAGGGTATGTAGCAGGGGGTGCAAATATAACAGCCGCCAAAAATTAAGGGTCTTCAATCTCTCTTGTGTTCTCGAACGCAACATTCCCCTAATTTAAACTCTACAATCCCTGAAATTTTAAGCGCAACTTGTGATCATGAATAGAAATTGAACCCCAATTCTCCCAGACTCTCGTCGCGATATTCTCATCGATTTTTATCCAATTAAATCGCAGATACATGATACAGCTATCTCGTTGGTTTTCGAACTTTGTTATGAAATTTCTCAGGAAAACAAACGGTGAAGAAAGAAAGTTACAGTCTTTTCTGTTCTGTTAAAACGAGAAGGAAACTCACTCTTCTTTGTATTGCATTAATGATTATCTCTCTTCGGTATAAGTTGCTATGAGCCGAAATTCTGAAGGATTATAATTAAAGACCAGATAATTAACTTCAATTCAATAATGCGTTTTTTCACTTATTGGGTGATGGTGTTGGGCTTTGAATCCAACCGTTTGAAAAAATTGAAAAGTTAGAGTGAGGAATTTGATTACAAATCGTGCATGAAATTCAGGTGTTGCGAAGTTTAAATTAGGTAAATTTTGCGTGCAAGGAGATGAAAAAAGAAATTTGAGGGCCTCAATTGGTGCTTAGCTCCAGAGCCCTTAATTCGAGATAAAATGACGTGGCTATCATCTGCTTTTGCCATTCGCCATCTTGCTCCAGTAAATGATGGTACACGTGCTGAATAATTAGGTCTTTACGATTAAGCATTTTACTTGTCGTGTTTTGAGAAGATCTAAATTAGCTCATTTCTGAGATGCCTAAATTCATCTACTGATCTCGGTGGTGAAAATTAGATCTAACAGTTTATGAGGTTTCAATTTAAAACTCCACCAACAGCGGCTAAAGAAGCGCCAGCCGTGCCATTCTCTGTAGGCCCTGTATTCGGTGTATGAGTGAGTGATTGGGGAAAATAGCTAATTCGATTCTGCAGGAGTGTATGCTTTTGCTGCCTGCGCTGAAGTATGGATTTGAAGGAGGATTATGTCATAATAACACTTGGTTTCTTAAGCCCCAGGTATCACGAGTTGGAGTAACACCCTCATAATTGGAGGGGCCAAATAAACTTCCGAACGACTTGAAGAAGATCAACAGAACAACTCCCTCGTTCGTCCGATGCGTGTTGATTCGTTAAAACAATCTTTATTTGACGGGGGATGAGTCATATCTACCTCGGTCAAGTCCGTAGCTACTTATGTACTCGATCTATAAAACCTATGTCTATGCAGCTTTATCCCTCTTAGCTTCTATAATATAAGACATCAAAATGATTGAACTTAAATCAGATCGATACGAAATGGATGAGCCTCCGCCACCTTATTCAGCCGCTCCCCGAAAGGAAGAGTTCAGATTACTTTCGAATATAAGAAATCAAAAATTTGCACAGACTCAAAATCTCACTCATACAAATTTTGCATCTCCAGTCATACAGTCTAGGCATCGATTCCCCAAAAAGTTTGGAATATATTATGCTTCGGGCTCACCCGTTGATTTTGTCATTACGCTTCACGCTGACGACCCTGAAATTCTTTTCTATATTTCTGGACATGCAGGCTCTAACAATCAGCCGAGCTTAGTCTTGCATTCAAACCCACAGGCATCATCGCCAGCTCTAGCAACTGCCAACCTTCATTTTTTCTCAGAAACTGTGGCAATCAAAATTTATGATAACCCTGATTCAATTGTCAAAGCTCAGAGCGCTATAACATCTAATTCGAACATGATGTTTGTCGTACAAGTACCAGGCCGTTATCATAGGGAGCAGTTTGCATGGAAAAGCATTAAGAAACGAGAGCTAGCCTTTTTTGATAACAGAGTTAATGGAATGAAACTTGTAAATTGCAGAACTGAAGAAACCTTAGCCACCTGGACAAAGGCTACTCTTAGCCCTAAGAAGTTGGGGAGAATGTGCTTTCTATCTGAAGATAGAAATAAACTAGGAGAGAGATTTGAATTGATGGCGGTGATT
Organism: Oidium heveae; assembly: GCA_003957845.1. NCBI lineage: Eukaryota > Fungi > Ascomycota > Leotiomycetes > Helotiales > Erysiphaceae > Oidium > Oidium heveae. The sequence goes on along the minus strand of QVIK01000056.1, from coordinate 97,374 downwards.
ACACTATTATCCATATTAGAGAGAGAGAAAAGAAAAGATGGGCTTTAATATTTTGTTATGTTCAGAGGCGTAAAAATCGAAAGGATGATTTATATTTGTGTTAGTTTTGGGGATCCACATAACACCTAGGAGTTTGAGGTATTTGCTTGATGTTTTTGGGGCTGCGATGATACCACTTGCATTTACTTTTTTTTATAATTCTATAATGTATAATAATAATTATAATAATAATCATAATAATAATCAAATATCTCTAGACTTCAACAGTTGTGAATTTTTCATGTGCAATGTGTTTTTAAATTTGAAAGTCATGAAGAATATGATACGACCAAGAGAATGAAATTAATGTAAGCTGCATAGTTAATTGTATATGACACTACCCTACTGCCACCCATTCCCTACTAGCCTATATTCAGCCAATATCTAGATATTATGCCTGGTACTTTAGACATTTCAGCGGATGACATAACTTTCCCCCAACCTCAGGGACATTCAATTTCCTACTGTAATCGAGCATTCTATTTCATTATCAACAACTAAAAATACCATATTAAATTCATGAGACTGGTTACGAGGCATATTTACTGAGCTCCCCATTCAAGAATAAGCAAAATCCGAGCTATTGGGTGAGAAAGTAAGCCTCCAAGTATCATTCTCTCTTTTGATTTGGAAGACTTAATTAAGCTAAATATGTTATTCAGAATAGCTAAGACTAAAATAATAACTGTACAAGTGACAATGTAAGGAGAAATAACGGATGGATGATTTGAGCCAGTTTTGCAGGAGCAAAGTAAGGTCATTTTTGTTTTAAGAGAAAGATTGGTGCGATAACAGCTTCGATGATTGTGTATATTTTCGCCTAATGATCCAGGCTTAGAATATTATTAGAGTTTACTAGCTCTGCAATAGCAGGCTATGATCCCTGAAGCGATAAATGCCCCACCTAGACCCACCTACAATATCTACCGTGACCATTCGGTAAGAATAAGCTGAGACATACCTATTGGGAATGAAATTCCCGACACCTTCAGTATGATTGTCATAAAATTTTTTACATGAAAAATTACTTGCGACCTATCAGTAACTCATCTTAAGATTTAAATTATTTCTGATTCGCGTATACATTGAAGAGGAGATGGGAGGGTAGTAAAAATTACTTGATTTAATAAAACGAGGGGAGTCAACGATTCAACACCTGTGCGTGGTGTTTCCTACGAACCTCCAGTTCTCCATTTAGAGTCTGCAAAGCTGAGATTGAGCCACAATATTTTTATCAACTTCGAGCTGAGCTACTCTCACTCATCCTTGAAGAAACGAAATAGATTACACCCTATGACGAATACATGAAAAAAATAATACTGGTCAAGGGGAGGGATATTTTGATATATAACGCTACAACAGTAGTCAGAGAACCCCTTGTTATATTTCAACATATGCTACCCATTAGCGGGCAGATGAATAAAAAACCCGACGACAGCAAATTCCAAGACCCTTCTATCTTTTTAACTGGTAGAATTGAAGTCATAAAAAAAGTCGTCCCCTCACCACTATAACTCCGATTTTACTAGCCCGGGGGGCCTTTCAAGACAGTGAGTACTTGACTACCCTCGTCAATTACGATTCTTGAAAGTTAGGCCAGGCTCCTTCATGATAATCAATCTCTGCTAAAACTTTTCTGATATATTATCACGACTTTCGATTTTTCCCAAGGCTCAAATAAAGAGAAGAGGTAGGGAGAGGCAAGGAAAGGAAAAAAGACACTCTTAGGCGCACATATCTCTGCTGTGCCTAAATTGATGGCCTCTCCAAACGCTCCAGAAGGGTAGCTATGTCTTCAGATCTAGTCCTAATGTTGGTAGTAGAGAAGTCCCGTTCCCAGTCTTCTTTGGAGGATTTTTCCAGGTAGCTTCACTCTCGCAAATAGAATTCGTTTCGTTGGTTGGAGAGTAGAGATAATAATTGGCTAACGGCTCTTCTAAGTGTCTGTACGAATGGAATTATGTGAGGGTATTATTGATATCATTCTAACAGAATCTCTTCTGTTATTTAACTTTATTTATTTTATCTCTTTTTTAATTTTGCTATGAAATTATTTTCAATATGTCTACTGCACAAATCCTCAAAGGAATAAAGAGCGCTCCCGAGCTTAACAAAACTACTTATACCAAGAGGAACAAACTGTTTGAAATGTGTTTATTTGGCTTAAACATACGAAAATACACAACTGGGATAGTTCCAGAACCAAATATTAATTCTGACCCTAAGCCAACGAAAAAAAATAATGAAGCTGCACCTATTGACGATAATAATATTAAAGCAGCGCTCCTACAACTTGTACCACATAATTTCTACCAAATCATCAATAATTATCCTACCTCGTGGGATATGTGGATAGGACTAAGTAACTATTTTCAGCCACAAAGCGCGGCTGCTGTCGACGCTCTTCTAGAGGAATTCTGGGCTTTTTTATTGAGCGAGGGAACTTATGTTGATGAGTATGCGAACAACTTAACTCAATTACAACCGTAAATTGCCTCTCTGGATATATCTAAGCGACCATCGAGCCTTACGAAAAAAACAACAATTAAAACATTTTGAAGGCGAAGGTCTTATCTTTAACGGTGGAACTGTATCATTTTTAAAATTGAACTACACAATTAACTTTTCAGAAACCGTTAACATGTTGAAGGAAAATCGTAGGAATTACTAAAAAAAAAAATCCTGTAGCTGTCGCCAATCTTGCAATACCTAGTAATATTCCTCCCGAAAAGATCAAAAGGATTTGTGCCCACTGTGGTAGAATAAATCGTAATTCATGTTTTTAGTGACTGAAAACTGCTGAAGGGACTAAGTGGGCTGCTAAAAAACCATTAAAAGCGGCAAAAGCTATGGAATTAAAAAAAATGTAAAGTAAACCTAAGGCTAAACTAGAAGATAAAGTAGATGAGGAGGGAGCTTGGATCCTCGAACAAGATTATACTTTTTACTCTGGTCCAAAAACTTCTGATGTGATTTTTGATATTGTTGCCACACGGCTCATTTTAATAAGTCTTTGTTTTTATCAATTTCACCCCTCCAGAAGCCTGTTCAGTCTGCATCACGACACTTAATGTCAATCTCAGGATTAGCACTGTTCGTTACCTTAAAAGTTTTTGATCTTAATAATCGCAATAAATATAAAAGGATCACACCCAAAGATGTGTGATACCTACCATCCTGCACTAAAAACCTTGTCTTTGGTTCTCAACTAATCTCTAAAGAATATCAGATTAGAGCTTATGAGTATGATATTAGAATTTATACACCAAATAATTTACCTATTATATATATGCTCGCCCCATCAACGGTCTTTTCTATTTCTATACTACTCCTAGTATTCTATCATTCTATTCAAATACCCTAGATATCTCAGATACCGCACTTACCTCCAATACTGCGAAAGAAAGCATAACTAGCTAAGTTCAGTTCACTATCGTTTTACCAACGTGGGCCCTAGTTTCCTTCAAAAATTAAGTTCTTCAAATCTTGACCTTCAAATTACCAACAGTAGTAAAGAATCATAATTCTTCATTAGTGCAGATTCATTCAACAAATGCCATATTTGCAGTTCATGTAAGCAGGTAGGAAAAAACAGAGGACCAATTGCAAGAGCCCCAAATATCCTTGACTTAACATACTCTGTCATATGGGGAAAAATGTCGGGTCAATGGTATTTTTGGAAGTAGTGATATTTTTTTTTTTTTTTTTTTAACAGATGATGCTTCCTGTAAAAGTAAAATATGTCTTCTCAAAAGTACAAAAGAAGTCGCAGAAAAATATGAATAATACACAAAAGATTTCTCTAAACAGGTCTTGAGATTAAAGCAATGCGCTTTGATGGGGGCATAAAATAAATTAGTGCTTCATATACACAGCTCCAAAATAGGGTTTCTGAAAGATTAAATCGAACTTTAGTCACTATGGTTCGGCGCATGCTCGCTCATGCCGGTCTTCATTGAAGATTCTGGGACTCCGCTATTATTACGGCATTTTACATACGCAATAGACTTCCTCTACTTCCTGAAAACATTACTCAGATCGAGTATATTGGAGGTTATGTCCCTATAATTTCTTACATCAAAGTTTGGGGTTTTATTTGTTACATGTTAATAAATCTAACCCACACAAGTATAAGCTTTCACCAATATCTGCTAAAGGAATATTTGTTAGATATTGCGAATCATCGACGCAATACCGTGCTTATATACCTACAAAAAAAAGGGCCAACTAAAGTTACCGTATTTTCAGTTAAGTCTAGCGGAAGGTTTTAGAGCCCGGCTAGTAGTGCAGGGATTTATTCAAGTTTATGGCGTCGATTACTTTGAAACCTATTAAACAATATTCCATGTGGACTCTTTAAGAATCTTACTAGCTGTTGTAGCCTTCAATGAATGGGAGTTTCATCAGACTGATGTTAAAATAGTTTACCTTGAAGGAGACTTGTACGAGCATATTTTCATGAAAGCACCAGAGGGTCTGAACTTCTCCGAAGAATTTGTTAGAATCAACAAAGCACTCTATGGTTTGAAACGATCCCGGATAGCATGGTATGAAAAACTAGACGACAAACTTATTCTCTTCGGATTTCTAGAATCAAGTAGCGATCCCTGCATTTATATATATAATAACAAAATAATTGTCATTGGCGTCTATATTAGCACCGGTATAAGGAATCAAATTCCTGATTCAATCATTTACACCTAAATTTTTCATTACTCAGCCTTAGTTTCTAATCTGGTGACTGATACCTTTATATTTAGACCTGGTTTGAATTTCTATTCGTGTAGCTCTAAAACCGATGTGGATATTTCTGGTATTATTATTTCTATTTCCGGTCGTTTGATATTCAATCATTCCATAGATTTATGTATATAGTCCAGCGTTAGTGTAGAGGTTGGTTCCTCACGCTTTGTCTTCCGTCTTTTCTTGACTTCTTTGAAATCTACTATATATTAGAAATACTACAACTTCCCTTGTTTCCTAGCGCTTTTGAATCCTTGAGCCCTTGTCTTATAAATTATCCTTGTCAGCCAACACAGTCCTTGTCATCCCCTATTAATTCTTCACTTCCTCGTCTAAACGATCTACTGTCAGCCCGTGATCTGATAACCGGCTTGGTTATCTATAAGTACCCCATCTGAAAATATAAACAGGTCTAGTGGATAACCGGAGTTGTGCCATTGATTAAATGCCCACAGATATTCTGTCATTCCAATTGGCCCAGTTTTGCTACGAGTACTATCAGGTTCGGAGGCCCAAGGCGGTGGGACACTATTAAGGGATTGTTTGAGAGATATCCTACTAAGAATCTATGACATATGATAAGTATCCTATCGTTGGCAGAGAGGGTGTCGGGAAAGAACGGCTCGGACTGTATCATTTATTCGTGTATTTTATGAATGGCATCCTTTGATATCTTTTCTGTGTACCAGGCTTCAGCTCCATGAAATAAAATAGTTAATGCAGTAGCCTTTTGTACCTGCCGTGATAAGCAGGGCTTTATACCACGGATATTATTAGAAAGACTTTTTATATGAGTGGTAATAGCTGGTGTTTTGCCACAGGCTTGTGCAAAGCAGTGCTGAAATAAAAGTTTTAGATCAAAAATTATTCCGAGCCAACAGAGATGATCATTGGGCTTATATCTAAGTTCTTGGCATAGATACTAGGTTAAGCTAGTGAGCCATGCATCTGGTGAAAGGACAAGAGTTTGTTTTTCTCTAACTCGAATGATACTCTGTTTTCTCGGCCACATGTCATTGTTTGTTCCAACCTTTTTTGTAGTAACTCAACGTATCTTGGGAATGTTATGGCTGAAGCAAACAGGGCGATAATATCGGCATATCCGAGGCGACCCAGCGTTAGTCGCAGTGCACTTATTATTGAAAGAGAGAGTATCGGAGAGATAGGTGAGCCTTAGGGGGGGGG
>QVIK01000056.1:68573-91253 GCA_003957845.1 Oidium heveae | reverse complement strand
GGGGGGGGGGGGGGGGGGGAGGAGGCAGAGAGAATGGGTCTTGGGTGGGACTCTATGCCATCGAGCGATATACTAGCTTCCCACTCAGTCATAAATGACGTTACCTACCTAATTAGACTTTGGGTCAAGCCTTGCTAGCATAGTCTGTGGCGTAGGTAGCCTATTTATATTCCATCAAGGCTTCTTCGATATCTACTGTAATAATGCCAGCAACTTTTTTGTTAGCCCAAGCTGTCCATGGGTCACATAATAGCGCTGTTTTAACGTCGGTAGCTACTCGTCGGGGCGCTGCACTACATTGATCCTTCACTAAAACGTGATACTTCATGGCTAGGAATGACAAATACCAGACCATAACATGTTCAAGACCCTTTCCTAGGCAGGATAGAAGGGTGACGGGTCGATAGGATTTAGGTAGGGCTTTGCTATGACTCCCAGACTTAAGAAAGATTTTGATCTTTGCCTTTTTAAATACTTGGCGATGTAGTCCTAAATTGTCAAATTTACGGAATAAAGCTGAGATTATATTGCCTAGTAACGACCAAGCATATTTTATTATAATTGTTGTGGTCTCGTCTGATCTAGGAGTGGGGGATTTAGCTTGACAGCTTAATCAGCAAATTTCTTTGTTGGTAAGTGAGGGCCACGGTGGGTTTTGTTGAAAAACGGAAGGAACATTTATGGGGAGATCTTCGCTATCTAGATGACTACTGAGAAGCACCTCATGTAAGAGCTGGACTTTCTAAGATGGGGTGAAAAGTAGACCTTCAAGTCCTTGAGGAGGTAGTGAGTGATAATATGCAGTCTTTTTGTGCCACTCAACAACTTGTGAGGCCTATATATAGGTTGAAATATTTTCTATTTTTATCTCCAGCAGTTTTACTTTGCTTTCTTGACAGATTCTTTAAAAGCTCTTCTTTCCTCTATTGCAGGTGTTCTACTTCCTTGAGTGCGACAAAAGTTTCGATATGATGTAGTGCATTCGGTGGTCCACTACGGCACCTTTCGGTATTTAAATTGAGATCTAGGGACAGGCTGCAGAAAGAGCAGTTGTTAGTGCGTCAGTTATCCAGCTTGCTTCTACTTCGTGATCTTGATATGTATGGGCTATTATCAGCCCTTGAGTGTGATGCAGAATACATTCCAGTCATAGACTGTCTATATCAAGCATCCTGGAAGCTTTTTTAGATCTCTATTGACGATGATCTTTTCTGATTGGGAGGTGCTATGAGTGTTAGGAGGATTTTCAGTGAATTTTTGAGGTATATTGACGCTAATCCATATCTTGTGACCAGCCTTTCTATTATGGCGCAATATATATTTGCTCAGTTTCACAAAAACACCATCTCATCGACGGGGGCGAGTCTCCCCGTTAGTTGGTGTTATAGACAATAGGCATTGCTTGGGCGCTTGAGTAAATGGACTTTTGATTTCCACTAGTGACGACTGCACCAATGTTGAAGAGGGAATTGAGGGCTTGCTCGAATCAGAAACAGAGGAGAAGATGGATCATCTCTATTCCAGCGTTTGGGGGCTTATCTTCTGAGTCTATTGCTGTAATATCGGGATAAGTATCTTCGGCTTCTACTTCTGCCAGAGCCACGGCAATCACTTTTTCACTGAGTAGCGTTGAGTCTTGTTTTACATTTTTGGAAGCGCGTGAGTTTTGTAGCTTAAAAAGTACACCCGAATGAGTATTTCGACGTCCTATAGGCGCTATTCTTACTGTTTTGAAGAATTGCTGGTGTACCCTGTAGGTTTCTAGCTAGTATTTTTTTTTTTTTTTTTAATTCAATTAACGTGTATGCAGCCTCTAGGCTATGACACAGTGACAGTGTTTATTTACATTTTAGATGATTCAACTTTTTCATTAGATACACTCATGCCTCAGATTCCATTTGTAGATGCCACTATGAAGTACAATCACTTTTTNAATTCAAATAACGTGTATGCAGCCTCTAGGCTATGACACAGTGACAGTGTTTATTTACATTTTAGATGATTCAACTTTTTCATTAGATACACTCATGCCTCAGATTCCATTTGTAGATGCCACTATGAAGTACAATCACTTTTTCTTCGCCATTGGTCAACCCTCAACCGTTAACATCCATCCAAGGAAACTACAAACCCTGGATTATCCAGACATGCCTCCACCATCCTGTAAATATCCACCGCGCGAAATGTGGTTAGGTCTGTTGGATTCGAACCAACCATCTCCCGTCTCAAGTGGGGTAGGTGCCCAGGCTACCCAGACTCTACTTAGGAGAAGGGCCCGGATGGCATACCACACTACCATCCGACCCTTCTAGCTAGTAGTGATGCTAGTTTTTCATGACCGGGAACAAGTGGCTCCATTAGTTGGTAGAATCTGTAATTCCGAATAACTAACATATCACTAAAATCAATTCTAGATATCAACATCATATAATACAAATTGTATACGCACTCAGCCTAGAATGAATCTAAATTATAGAAATTCTTTTTTCAGAAACTCAAATTACATTGAATGATAATTCAATTTAACTGTCCAGGACATGTCAACTGTTTAAGTCCCGCTTCAGTATCTATGTGATGCAACAGATTTTCAGCTCTTTCCTCTTCTTCAACAGGAAATGCATTATGGTATCTATCGATGCAATCTGAAATAATCGGCCACTTCTTTGCTTTAGCTTTACGATAAAGAATTCTAATGCCGTATTATTTAAGATACCGAGAAGGTATTGCTATATTTTGAACTTAAACCTAACTTATGTATGCTTCCGTAATCACAACTCGTGCCACGCCCCACATTAGTTTTGGTTTCACTTCAGAGTCCTTACGGAAAGGATTGTTAGGTGGCAATCTTCATTAGGTTGTCATGGAACAGGATATATATATTCATCTCGTGATATATAACCTAACACGTACCTTTTTATGTATATAACTTGTCAGAGTCCAGTCATAGTTCCTTTTCTCCTATGTAGACAATCTTATTCAGCAGATCCGACATCGTCGATCTAGCATTTATCTCATATCGTGACATAGGTAGGAAGTATTTTGACAATTATTGATATAACTAATCTAATTCATGTAAGTTTGTACAGCAGTGACCACCTGACGCCCAATGATACATTCTTTAGAGGAGAATTTGGAAGCTTTTACCAGAAAATCAAAGCAATAGCGCCAGCTATATTAGTTTGTTTAAAACAAAGGTCATGAATTGTAAGTATTGAGTAAAATTTGAATAGTTATTGGAACCCAGTCTCGATTGTGGTTCCTATGCCAACCTTGTTGCCCACGCTCTGATATAGACGCACCACATTCTAACCTTAGGAATCACCGGCTTGTAGCTGATCATTGACCTCAGATAAATAGTGAAACTGTGGAGCTTTGCAGTATAATGTCTTAACAGTAACAATACAAAATCAACATAGAGGCTTATTAAAGTTCTTAAAATCCTCCAATAACCTCTTATCCTTTCTTGTGGAATACCCTGCCCTATGGATTGGAATATCTTCGTCTTTCAATAAAAGAGGATTTATTTTATTACTAACTATTAATCCTTACAGCTCCCTCTGCAAATGGTGAATTTGAATAACTTAGATTTGATATTGATTTTTGAGCTTCTGTTGGTAAGCTTTGTCACGAGTTTGAAAAGTTTGAAAAGTTACTGAAGGAACTTAAGATAAGTTTCAAGAGTTCTACACGTTTTATTGCAACTCGAATAACTCAATGAATACTGCATTGATTTCCAGAGAAATTCAATGAATAGAAATTTCCATATTTCCAGTCTCTGTACATGTAAATTTTTGACTATGCAACGGGAAAAAGAGCGAGACGTAAAGGGTGCAAAATGACAGCTCACTTGAAATGTACCATTCCTGACATTTTCGGGAAACTATAAACAATTCTGAACAAGTTAATCTAATATTTAGTGTGTTTTCCTTCTGCTCAGATCACAGCTGCCGTCCTTCTGGACAACCTGCTCAATTTTGATGTCAGCTTTGGTTTTTTCTTCTTAACCACGACTTTGAGCTCTTCATTCTAGATTAGTTCCTCACGGTTTGGTCACAGAGACACTTTTTGGTGTTATCTCTAGGTTCTCTAGCCACCTCAATTGTGATGTCAGCTTCTAGGGATGTGATAAGGTGAATTTCACATTTAGCATGGGGTTCACCTTATCTCATCCGGAGAGGCCGAGATCATAATTGAAGTGGCTAGAGACCTAACAGATAATACCAAAAAAGTGTCTCTGTGTAAAACTCTTGAAACCTATTTCGGGTCACTGTAAAAAGGAAAATCTGTACAAAAACAAAATTTGTAATTATCTATAGTGGCTTCGAGTCATTATACCACTTGACAGAACACATTAAAGTAGTCTCGTACTCTTGTAGCCTGACCCAAAAACTAAAAATATATATAGTCATATAATTTAGCTTTTGAATTTTGATTGAACAATACCTGATGGTGATATATAGTTTAGATGTAGATAGTGGGGGTGAAAAAGATATCCAACTAATGGAAGATTGTATTACTGAAATAGCATTACAGAGCTGATTTCAGGCTTTCAAAATTCATTGAATAGATCAATAACTTTAATCTGCATCGTGTTAATAGCTTTTCCAAATAATCGATGATTAGAAAACGGAATATATCTTAAATCTTTTATTAGCCTATGCTTTGATGCCTACCATTTAGACTCGCGCTAGGCTTAATTAGGCGTAAATAGAAAACGTCCTACTATCTGATATATTTGCGCTTCTCATAAGCGTGTAGACGCGAGCGCTCCTAATATCGTTAATAAATCATATAAGCCGACTATCTGTTAGACTTCAATCCCGTTGACTATAGTCACTTGGCAAGTTTTAAATGTTGTCTACTTAGACTAGATCTCGATCAATATTGGATGTCACAATGGCTCAACAAAATACCATGTTTCGGTCGGCGGATATGAGCTTGATACAGCTTTATATTGCCAACGAAATTGGGAGAGAAACAATAAGTGCACTGGGAGAAATTGGTCAAATACAGTTTAGAGACGTATGAATCCCTAATATCTTCAAAATAAATGGTTAATATCTTAGATTAATTGATACTGATCATACATAATAGCTTAATTCCACAGTTTCAGCATTTCAAAGAACTTTCACACAAGAAATACGAAGGCTTGATAATGTGGAAAGACAACTTCGTGAGGCTATTACAAAGATATTGGGAAAGGGTTACTAATTTTGCTAAAGATAATTTCCATGCACAGATTGTCAAAACCGGAATTCCAATTCGGAAAGTTGACCTAGATGCCGAAAGTTTTGACGTACCAACAGCATCCGAAATTGATGGACTCTCAGATCGGTGTCAGAGCCTTGAAAAAAGAATCAATTCACTTAACGATAGCTATGAAACATTGAAGAAACGGGAAACTGAATTAACTGAATGGCGCTGTGTTCTGAGAGAGGCCGGAGGATTTTTTGATAGAGCTCATGGGAACGTGGATGAGATTCGAGAAAGTAACGATAACGATGATGCACCTCTGCTTCAGGATATTGAACAAAATCAACAGGGAATACCCGCTAACGATGATTCTGAGCGCAGCTTTTCTGTCATGAATATTGGCTTTGTGGCAGGAGTCATTCCGCGACACAGAGTTGCTGCTTTCGAAAGGATTCTCTGGCGCACTCTCAGAGGAAACTTATATATGAATCAAACTGAGATCCCTGAACCACTAATAGATCCGTCAAATAATAAGGTTACTCAAAAGAACGTTTTTGTCATCTTCGCTCATGGTCAAGAAATAATCACCAAGATAAGAAAAATATCAGAATCTCTTGGTGCAGATTTATACAAAGTAGATGAAAATAGTGATCTAAGACGTGAGCAGGTTCATGAGGTGAATGCCCGAATGAGCGATTTAGCAAGTGTTCTTGGGAATACAGAAAAAACACTCAAGGCAGAATTAAATCAAATATCTCAAAGTTTAGCATCGTGGATAATTGTCATTAAGAAGGAGAAAGCGGTTTATCAAACGCTTAACATGTTCTCTTATGATCATGCAAGAAAGACATTAATCGCAGAGGCTTGGTGTCCGACTATTTCATTGCCACTAATAAAGGCTACACTTCAAGATGTTAATAGCCGTGCTGGTCTCCTGGTTCCATCTATCGTTAATGAGATCCGTACAAATAAGACTCCTCCAACATACCAGAAGACAAACAAGTTTACCGAGGGCTTTCAGACCATTATCAATGCCTATGGAACTGCAAAATATCATGAAGTAAATCCTGGCTTACCAACAATTGTTACATTTCCGTTTCTTTTCGCCGTTATGTTCGGAGATATGGGCCATGGCTTCATTATGTTTTGTGCGGCTGCAGCTATGATTTATTGGGAAAAACCACTTAAGAAAGTGCGTGATGAGTTATTTTCAATGGCATATTACGGAAGATATATTATGTTAATGATGGGAATTTTCTCAATGTACACTGGCTTAATCTATAATGATGTATTCTCCAAATCTCTGACGCTGTTTCCAAGTGCCTGGGAATGGGATGTTCCGAAAGGATGGCAAGAAGGGCAAACGCTCGAGGCTAAGCTTAAGGGAAACTACCGATTTCCTTTTGGTCTTGACTGGATGTGGCATGGGACTGAAAATGACCTTTTGTTTGCTAACAGTTTCAAGATGAAGTTAAGTATCCTGATGGGTTGGTTTCACATGACTTATTCATTATGCCTTTCATATATAAATGCACGTCATTTTAAGTCACAAATCGATATTTGGGGTGTTTTCGTTCCTGGAATGATCTTTTTTCAAGCTATATTTGGCTACCTCGTTTTCACAATTATCTTCAAATGGTGCATTGATTGGTATGCTATTGGACAATCGCCACCAGGACTTCTAAATATGTTAATTTACATGTTCCTATCACCTGGTACGGTAGATGAACCTTTATATGGAGGTCAGGCCGGCGTGCAAATTTTCCTTGTTCTCATAGCTGTGGTGCAGGTACCTATATTACTATTCTTAAAGCCATTTTATTTACGTTGGGAGAATAATCGTGCCCGTGCCAAAGGATATAGGGGTATTGGTGAGCATTCTCGAGTTAGTGCACTAGAAGACGACGACGAAAACGACAGTGCTACCCTTGATGGACGAAATAGTATGGCCAGTGATGATGAAGGTGTATCTCTGATTAGGCAAGCCAATGCTAATGATGATAATAATGAGCATGAAGAGTTTGAATTTGGCGAAGTCATGATTCATCAAATTATCCATACAATTGGTTCGTTTTATTCCAATCTCTTGCCCACGCAGTATTGATGCTAATCTATTTTAGAATTTTGCTTAAATTGTGTTTCTCACACTGCCTCATATTTACGTCTCTGGGCTTTATCCTTAGCACATCAACAGCTCTCTGTCGTTTTGTGGAATATGACTCTCGCCATCGGCCTTGCTAGTACAGGAACAGTTGGAGTATTCATGCTAGTTGTTACCTTTTTTGTATGGTTCTTCCTCTCAATCGCTGTACTAGTTGTCATGGAGGGTACGAGTGCAATGTTGCATAGTCTAAGATTACATTGGGTAGAAGCTATGAGTAAACATTTCATGGGTGATGGGATTCCGTTTGAGGCCCTCTCCTTCAAGAAAATGCTCGAGGAGGATGAGACGGTTGTTGAATTTCTTTAAAAGTATAAGATAATATTCTCACTTAATTAGCATATACAAAAGAGCTTTTGTGTTTTAACAATTAGCCAACTAATCATCTAACTCCTTTTTACTATTTACCTAGTAATAATTAATTCCGTGAAGATCCTTCTCTAAACAGTACTTGTTTGATGGTTTGTTTTATCTGTATTATTATTCATGGTTCACTGAAGGTTAAGGAAAAATAAGCATGTCACGTGAAAAATATAAATTATTTATACCAATTTACAACATGGTTTTTAAACAAAGTTAATTATTAAATTACTCTATATACTGGATATATGGCTAAGAGCAATAAGAAGATGGCGGCGATAGATGACCTTCACGACAATGTCTACTTTTCCTAACACTCATATTCAATGCCCAGCATCATTATTTTCATAGAGTAGGTTTGGAATTTAAAATTATTATTATTATTATTATATATTAGTCAGATTTGTATTTAATTTATCTTTTTCTATTTAAAAATACGCAGTAAGTCCAAGTACCTACTATCCGTCCTACCCTATCGAGAGTTAGGAAGGAGATTAAAAGCTGTGATTTTTCTGCGCGAGGAAACAAAATAGAATATCCAGCTCCTCATTAAATGCACCTTTTTACTTTCTAAAAATTAGGTAATAAAGTATGAAAATGAATGCGACAGCTATATCAAGTAAAAATTATTAATTCAATAAAAATTGACAAACATAGTGTGATGAGAACCTGAACGTGTTGTGAAGTTGATGATTTCGATGGGGAATTTGATTACAAATCGTGCATGAAATTCACGTGCTACAGGGATGCAAAAAAATAGGGTTGTGTACAAAAGTCGTATACGACTTTAAGAAATTCTAGTCTTACTACCTCTGTTAGGCAGGGTTAGACTTGAACTTCCAATCCTATCCAACTGTATAGACTTGAAATTGGATAGATATTAAACTCTCCACGGTATGATTAATCAGCAAAGTACTCACCAAAACACCAATTCTCACTAATACAAACTTTGGCGCTCAACATACTTATAAACAGGAGAATAATTTTGAATCAAAACTAAAAGTAAAAGATAAGCATCAAATTTTATATCTAGGAACTTTTCGAGCGAGGAAATAGTGCCTGGAAAGCAGTGAGGTAATAAACAGAGGAATGAGATTTTTAAATTTATATCAGCAAGTTTTAAGGAATTTATTAGCCATTGGCAACGTTTAAGTGCCAAAATATTTGATACTATGATACAAAAATGAATGTGAAACTTGTCCAAGTTTTGAATTTTTAATTTGAAGAAACATAGATGATGATGTTACTGTTGAAGTCTGGATAAGTAGTCATTCTGAACAACTTGGTGTGGTTTATGCTGATTAATCATCTGGTGGAAGGCTTAATTTTTATCCAATTTCAGGTCTACACGGCCGTATAGGATTCGAAAAGAAGTCTGAGCTAGCTTGTGAGGGCCTTTTAGAATTACACATGATTCCTACGGAATTGTATCGACTCGAATTTTGTGAATCTGAGTGTGGGGGAATTAAGCGAGGCTTCTGTAAATTGACGTCACCACGCATTTCCCGAAAACCGAAGAAATAGTTTCCACTCTAAACAACGTTGTAGTTGCGTGGAATATTACAAAAGACGGTGTGGTAATATTACATTGGTTTCCGGGAAACGTGTGGTGACATCAATGTATAGAAACCTCGCTTAATTCACACAGATAAATTCGCCAAATTCTAATCTGCACGATAGATAGTATAAAAGTCGAATGTCAAGTCTGAGCCTGGCTATTATGCACAACTTTTCCCCCAAAAGATAATCGAAGACACCTAGGACTCACTCTCAAACAGCACAGGCTCAGCGGATAAATTCATGCAATATGGAAGGTCACACTCCTTAAACTACAATCGGCGTTTTCCTGGAAACTTCCCCGCTCTCAGTGGAGCACCGCCGTCTCGGGCCGTCCCCAAGAGATATCAGCTGCTACTATGTTATTTTCTCACCGCTTTACCGGGCAAGCAATTAAATTTTAATTCTCTCACGTAAGAAGAATGGCTTTAACTTTATTAGTTTCTCTGTTTACTATTTGATCTAGTTCCTCTTCTGTGGCACATAACTCTGAGGCTTATTCCATATTATATAATTATTTTCAAGCAATAGAGAAATGGTGAATCTGGGAATAAACGCATTTTAATTTGTTCTGTCCCATAAATGCTGTGATCCTTGCGTCAAACTTGTCAGGTGTTTTAGCGGAAATGACAGTGCATATGCTTGGAACTTTTTCTCAGCTAATCTCCGATTTGGTGGTTTTTCGTCCCCGGCTTTAACTCTTCAAACTCAAAAAGTAGCCAGATCATTCTATTTATTCAAATTTCTCTTTTGGGGCAGCAGGAAGGGTCAGACTTGGAAGTTTAATCCTACGCAATTTTGCCTTTCAAAAATCAACGTAAGAATTAGACTTTCCACGTGATGATTTGTAATTAAAAACTACACCAAAAACTTCAGATTTCTATCTCGTCGACATTGATGCTCAATATCACATCCATATGAAATAAAATTGTGATTTAAAAGTGCTATCCAACTTTGGGCTCCAGAATTTAATTATACAGAGTTTCTTTAGAAAGAAATAGAGAATGTGGGGAGTGAGGGCGGGATAGATAAAATAGTGTGTTTTTTAGGTTTACATCAAATGCTTTGGAGGCCTAAAAATACCAATTTTTCAACAATTTTAATTCCTGTAGAATCAACTATGTGAAACGAAAATATTTACGACATTTTTAATAACTTTCGAAAATCTAATTAATCAAGTGCTGGTTAAAATATAGAGATAAAAATCCGAAGGAATTGGTGCTCTAAACATTTTGGTGAGGATCTTTATTTTGATTACAAACTATCACGTGGAAGGTCGGATTCCATCGCGACCTTTGTAGGATTATAGTTCCAATTCTAACCCCCTCAATAATGGGTCATCATATATGTTTTTCTGATACAGCGCAAATTTCGCATGTAAGAAAACAAATGGAGATATTTCAGAATACCCAGTATGTACATCTATATAAAAGTGGACTATTGCCAGACTCTAGAATATCTTGTCCTTGAAACTCTAAGTTTCAAATCAAATCGTCCGTTCTTTACCACCCCCCACTTCCCCGCCCCAAACTAAGTACCGTAAATTTACACCTCGATATATTGCGGTGTAATCGAGTTTTCCTTTCATTCTGATCTATTCTGTGTCCCAAACTAAGTTTTTGGCCTCAAACTTCGAAAAAAATGTCGTTCAACAATAGGAAATTTAGCATGAACCGGTCCACAGGGTCTCCCAGACCAAGGGCTGTTAGCAATGCTACAAGACGCTTTAGTTCTAACGAACCGAGCTTCAATGGTAATGTTGATTATTAACTCATTTAGCTTTTTTCTTTTATGGTCTAAATTTTCACTTCAATGAACATGTATAGTTTTCTACGACTGTAGATATTATATTAACAGCTATCATGTAGAAAATGACTCAAAAATCCATAAACAGTTCCGTAATGCCCATGAGGGTCATAAACCACACGCTGGTCTCGACCCTACTCGTGCTTCTACTGGTGTTATATGGTGTACAGAACGTGCCTATGAACATGGCTTCTTAGAAGAACCAGATAAATGGGCGAATTTAGGACAAGGTGCCCCAGAGGTTGACGATGAAATCGAAGGCTCATTTCACCGCCCTGATACTATTGATATAACTATGGCTGGTCGGGAGTATGGTCCAACTGCCGGTATTAAGAGTCTCAGAGCAGCTGTAGCAAATTTATACAACGTCCATCATCGTCAGGGCAAGGAAAGCCAGTATAGTTGGGAAAATGTATGCATTGTCCCTGGTGGTAGAGCTGGCTTAATACGAATCGCGGCGGTTTTGAACAACGCATATCTTGGCTTCTTCATTCCCGATTACACTGCTTATAACGAAATGCTTTCGCTGTTCAAAAATGTGAGTCCTCATCTAGAGCTACAGAGCTAATATGCTTATCCGGCTTAAATAAATATATAAATATATATATATATATATATTAAAACAATATGTTTATGAGGAGATAAAATACTAATCAAACCAAAGTTTGCTGCGATCCCATCTCCACTGCAGGAGGATGATGAGTATCATATTCATCCTGATAAAATAGCCGAAGAGATAGCCCGTGGTGTTTCAGTCATTCTTACTTCAAATCCTCGAAATCCCACAGGAAAAGTAGTAAAGAATCCAGAATTAGCTGAGATACAGGATCTCTGTCGTGATCGAACTACGCTAATAATGGACGAATTTTATGGTGGATATAACTACACTACCAACTGTGACGGTACAACTATCAGTGCAGCTGACAATGTGGTTGATGTCGACGTGGATGATGTGCTTATAATAGATGGCCTCACTAAGCGGTTCAGATTACCTGGCTGGAGAATAGCATGGATTATTGGACCAAAGGTTTTACACTCAAATTAACATGCAAATTTCGTTTTCAAATTTCGCTAATTCATATTTAGGACTTTATCAAAGCCATTGGGTCATGCGGCTCATATCTAGACGGCGGGGCCAATGTTCCGTTTCAAGAAGCTGCCATTCCTATGTTAGAGCCTACAAAGGTTCTAAACGAGATGAAAGCAATTCAACACCATTTCAGAGTAACACATTCATATCTTCTTTATCCTCTTCATCATTATTTCTCGTGTATCTCTATTCGATAACTTTTACTTTGCTGACATGAAGTGCAACTACAGGAAAAACTTGACTATGTCATAGAGCGTTTGCGTAAAATGGGCTTTATAATTAAGAGTATCCCCGATAGCACATTCTATATTTGGCTAGATCTTACCGGCCTCCCGGAAGCTATCAACGATGGACTTAACTTCTTTCAAGCCTGTCTTGAAGAGCGAGTTATTGTTGTCCCTGGGATTTTCTTTGATCTGAATCCCAGCAAGCGTCGTGATTTATTCGATAGTCCCTGTCATCACTTTGTGCGTTTCAGCTATGGTCCAAAGATGGAAGTGTTAAAAATGGGACTTGATGGTATCGAAAGGGTGGTAAACAAGTAGGCACTCACTTTTTTTTTCCCCATCATCCCTCTCATTTTATCAAATTAGATTCACCTTGTCTCTATATTACTTATCAAAGCTAATTTGTAATTAAAAAAATGAATTTAGATTTAAGACGGACGGTATCTTGATGCAAGGTTATCAAGAGGAAGCTATTGAAGATTAGGAATATATATTGTTAACATATTCAACCCTCAACTTTCGCAATTACTTATTTGTACTAAGCTAGAAAACAAAATTCCTTTTTAATATTACCAACTTAGACTTCATAGATGAAATCTCTTGTTACACCCCTAATTCGGTCATGAAGTTTAGTAACATGTGACTCGCAATTTGAATCAATAAATTTTGAGAAATATAAAAAAATTGGGCTTAACTAATCATACTTCCCCTATCAAAATTTTTTTAATTGGCTCGCTAACCCACATCACTGCTTTGGTTATAATTACCCCAGAAACAACGTCATAAGTTAAAGCTCGAGCGTTTCGAGATTCGGGATCGGGTCTCGGCAACTTTTGAAAAAAAGTGGGTGCGGGTGCAGCAGGGGGGGGCACATACCATTCCAGTATGTTCAATCCTTGTAATTTATGCACAAATTAGCACCGCATATAATTCATAACGCTCAAGTCCATAGGGAAATAATGTCCGGCATATACCCTGCAATCGGGATTAAACTAGAACCTATACTATATGCAGTACTATACACAGGATCATGACCATGACGATGCTCGAAATATATTACCTCAAAAAAAAAAAAAATCAAAAAAATATCACATTACTGTCTATTAATGTATCAAACTCTTTTTTTTTTTTATTTATTATTTATTTATTTTTTTTTTTTAATTACAAATTAATTCCCAGTTGCAGTCACTTTCAAAAGTTGTAGAGTCTCACAACACGTTCTGATTTTCATTAATATAACTTGATCAAAATTTTTAATCAAAGACAAACGAATTAGCTATCACATTTTTTTTTTCATTTTTTTTTTATTTTTTATTTTTTACTTTTTTTTTTTTCACACATTAACATTATACTTTCAGAAAAAAAATAAAAAGGGGTGTTTTCAACGAGAAGTTGAGATTTTATTTTGATTTTGTTTCTGCCAGCAGAAAAAATCACTGGTTTTTATTTTTTTTTTTTTAATTTTTTTTTATTTTTTATTTTTTTCTTTTTTTTTTTTCACACATTAACATTTTATTTTTAGAAAAAAAATAAAAAGGGGTGTTTTCAACGAGAAGTTGAGATTTTATTTTGATTTTGTTTCTGCCAGCAGAAAAAATCACTGGTTTTTATTTTTTTTTTTTTTTTAACGCATTACTTTCGCCTTCCTGCGTATATTTTTAAATAGCAAAAGATACATAAAATCTAATCAAGACTCGTAAATAATAATATAGATTTTAAAGAGAAATCGTTAGAGATCCCCCTCACCCCCTATATTCTGATTGGCTGAATTCAATTTTTGTTAGTTCCACTAATCATAAAATCTGCTCATTGTGACGGCACGGCGTGGGTGGGTCTGCACACTATGCACAGACCACCTTACCACTCCTACTGCCTTTATTTACTATCGACACGCGAATTGTCTGTTTACTCCTTTAGACAGAATTGAATCATCATAAATACACTGAACATTGTAGCTTTGCATCTCTCTTCACCTAGATCGTGACACTCATATCTAACAACAATCCCTTAGTTTTTTCACTCTTAAACTTTCCTACTCTCTACACTTTACCGCCTTTCGAACACTACCACCCATAGAATTTCTGATATTTGATCATGAATGGTCTTGCGCCCCCTCAGGAAACAACCTACAACACGTTAATGGAAGCAGAAGCTGCTATTGATGCGCATGCGTACGCCGAAGGTTATGCAGTGCGTGTGTGTGGAAAACTCGGAAAGTTGGAAATAGGAAAGATGGTGACATCAAGTGCCAGGAGTTGCAGTGCTCGAAAGCTGGCGCCCTTCGCGACCCTGGTATTGCTAGAACACGAAACATAACAAGTCAAAAGACTATGTGCCCTTTCCGGGCAGATATTAAAAAGTCAAAGATGCTACCGTCAACTCGGCAAGTTCAAGTAGTGAGGGCGGACCACAACCACGAGGCTTTTGATCATCCTTCAGCACATTTCAAAGGAAGGAAGTTGACAGTGGAAGAGCGTCAGGTTATTCTCTCTTTAAGTCAGACTGGTGTGACGCCAAGTCGCATTCTAACGTCACTACGTCTGCAAAATGCTGAAATGTGTGCGATCGCACAGGATGTATACAACGTGCGTTACTCGCAGCGAACAGCCATGCTTGCTGAGCGAACTCCTCTACAAGCCCTGCTTGACAGCCTTGCAAACACACCAAACTCCGAGTATTATGTTCAGGTGGATTGTGATACTCAGCAATTGTCACATCTATGTATTGTGTCGGATTCTGCAAAGGAAGTTTGTAACTTGTATAGTCGTGGCAAAATCCGGCTCCTGGATGCAACATATAAGACAAATTGTTATAGAGTTCCTCTATTCTATGTGATAGGGGTTACTGCAACAAACAATACGTTTACGTTTTGTTATTTTTTCCTTAAGGGAGAGACGACTGCTGACTATCGGTGGGCAATAGACAAACTACAAGAAGTATTTCGAAACTGCAGCATAGACCAACAACAACATGTCTTTGTCACAGATCGAGAGTTGGCTCTAATGACTGCACTGTCAGAAATATTTCCGAGTGCCAACGCGTCGCTTTGCCGTTGGCATATAAGCAAAAATATTTTCGCAAAGCAGAGAACAGCTTTTTAGACGCAAGAACTCTTCAAGGAGTTTATTAATGCTTGGCATATGCTGGTGAACTCTACAAGCGAAGTGGAGTACTATGAAAACTTGATTAAATATTAGGAGAAAACACCTGCACGTGTGATGCATTACCTTGAAATAACATGGCTCATATATAAGGAAAAGTTTGTCAACGCGTAGATGCATAATGTCCTTCAACTCGGACACACCTCGACCTCGCGCGTGGAAAGTGCACACGCTACGCTAAAGAAGTGGATTGCAGTCTCAACAGGTAACTTCGTCAAGTTCTTTGCGCTCTTTACGTTGCGTTTATAATACTAACCCACACAAATCAGGTGATCTATTGGCTGTAGGAGCGGCAATTAAGCGCGCCTGCGATGGGCAGCTTGCTTCCATCCGTCACCAGAACGCTAAAAAGCGAGCCATTGCGGAGATGCAGCTTGGCCCAATTTTTGTGGCAGTTATGGGTAGAGTCTCGGTAGTAAGTTTCCACGGTGCTCACAAATAGTTTAAACTACATAATACAGCTGAGGCTACGTACAATTGTCTTATAAGATCAACATTGGGTTATCCCTGCGCACATTACTTTCGTTCGCGCGGAAACCAGCCTCTGAGTGTTCACAATTTTGATCAGTGTTGGTGGTTACAGCCACCTGTGCCTATAGTTGAAATCAGCGAACCTGTATCAATAGTAAATGCATTAAAGAGGATACATAAAGATTATGAGAACGAGCCGTCTTCTCACCAAAAGCGAATGACGCTCCAGCATGTCCTTTCCTTTCCAAGTGCACAAGTACTTGATCCAGTAAGAATTTTAGGGCGCGGTAGGCCATCTGGCTCAACGCAAAGATTACCCTCGGAGTTTGAGCACGTTGCTGCAATGGTAGGAGCTCCTTTGCGTAGAAAATGTAGAATCTGTCAAGGAACAGACCATAATGCGCAGACTTGCCGGCGGCGTACGACACATCCCGTAGGTACTACTGCTATAGAAGATACCCGCCATGCAATGGGGGTCTTCTGCGGTGTGTGGGCCGTGACAGTTAATACAACGAGGTAAATTTTATTTACATTCTGTTGCATTGTGTTCGATGGATCCACATCTTGGGCATCGCTCAGCTCTGGAGCAGATCTTTGTTGGATGGTAGCCCCAACACCGGTTGCATTGGGCAATACGTTTGCGTCTCTCAAATTTTACTAAACGTCCGCTCTCTTCAAGAAGGCGGTTCCCCAGATTTGGGGAGCCTGTAGCAAAGTGTAGGATCCAGACTGATGCTGATCTTTCTGCACTAGAGACGAGGGCCCGTACTGTGTTGGGCGCACACCTGTTTTGATCGTTACTTCGTCTCTCGCCATTTCTGTAGTAACGAAAACCGAGCCTTCTAATGTGTGTAGTCGATCGGGGACGTTTGCCGCAAGCACTGACATCCACTTTGACGCTGGTTCTATTTTCATATTAGTTCCGTCCAAGTTGATTGCTTTGTAGGAGTTATTATAGTTGCACTCGCTGCTTGATTGTCTTTTGGCCGTGTCTGCGGTTTCTGCTTTCTGCTGACGACTTCGGTCCAGGGAGTTTGGACTGATGGTACGTTTTAAGTATTTGGTCTGTTTTTCCGTACCTTTTGAGACATCGATACCTGTTCTGTTGGGTGGTCTGACTTTGTAGTGGTGAGATCTATCAAAGGTTGGGGTTCTTTGGCCTGTGGTGTTTTCGTTTTCTTGATTACTGGTTTGGACCCAGCAAATTCGGGCTTATTGCCTGTAAGTATCATCCTGAGATTTTCTTTGATTCCTACAGCGGCAGTTTCCATGGCAGACCGAATCCCTGGGTCATGAATCGATTCGTACAATGTTGTGAATTGTTTTACTACTCTTTGTGCTTCGTCTAGTCTAGCTTGGAAGACTCTAGCTTGTTCGGAGATAAAATTTGATAGGTCTTGCCCGATAGACAGGCTGTTGGAGTCTGGGGGGTTTGAGATTTAAGCCCTGGGATTTGAGCCCGGTTGGGGCTTATTCTGTTCACTTGTTTCATCGGACATTTCGACATCAGTTAATGTCGTTGGAGAGGGGGGGCTGTGGGAGGGCGGTCTGTTGGATCGTCGTATATTTGGGTGGGATTGTATGACGACATTTTGCAATTTTTTTTGTTTTTTTTCCTTTTTAATAAGTTCGGTATTGAGTCTTTGATGTTGGGCATTGGATGTGTGTTTGTTATTTAGCGTCTAACTAAATAATGGCTGTGCCAGTAGTTATAAATCCCAAATTAGGCAAAGGACGCCATAGCTGATCGCTTTGGGGATCTGAGGTATCAACCACACAAACCTGGAGTGTCGACACCTATTACATTTGAGATGCAGAGAATGTTTCAAGAATAATGCATTCCTATGAAAAAAAAAGAGAGAAAACAAGTACTAGATAGATAGGTAAGAACGTATTCACTTTGACCCAAAGGTCACGGGCTGAGGGAGAACCGGATGAGGAAACCCAGTGGGAAAAAACTCCTCAGGATAAACTCAGCCATTCCACCCGTACTCTTTTATGACAAGCAGCCGAGTCTCCCTCCAGGAAGCCATGTAGGAATCTAACCTACCATCCCTATAGGGTCCACCCAGCGCCTGACCATTTGCACCAACAGCTTACCTTCATTAGATTTTGTGATTTGGAAATATTGAGCCCTTTCTCTCATTATTCCCCGGGTCAATCGTGGGTAACTTCGTGAAAAAGAAGGTGCAGAGGGGAACGTGTTGTAGAGACGAAGAAGATTGAGATCCGTGGTGATGAATGGGGATCCTGAAGGGGAGGATTGTGCGAATCTTCTTGGCTATCTCAGATATGGAAAGCTTACTAGGCGTTTACACCAGCACCACGTGGAGGGGAAGATTTCGACTTTACCGGAGCTTTGAATGTGTAAGTGATGAGAAAAAATTGAACCTTTCGTGAGAATGTAGATGAAATTCACGTGATACAGGGGTTAAAAAACGTCCCGTAAAACAAAAAACAATATTTTCGATCACGTGAACTTTTAGCTTTTTTAGGTCAAATAATAAATTTTGTGAATCTACACAAAATTTATGCAAATATATGTGTACGGGAATAAATACCCAACCAATGATACTTGGAATCAATAAGTTTATTCCACATATTGCAATTAATTTTAACCACTGCTGTGTTGTGGCGACGGTGATCACTAAGCACTAGGAGTAATGTTTGAATATAAAGCCAAACCAACAGTATTGCATTTGTCTACACTAGATAAATAGGACACAAAAGTTGCATTGATCGCGTCTTCTTTTGTCGTTTTTGGGGGAGCCTCAATTGAAGGACATATATATTCCCAAGGCACGAACATTAGCCTGATAAAATTGTTTGTTGTGATAGCAATCACAAAGTTCTTCGAGAAGTTGTCTTGCAGATAAGATCTGATTATCATTGCGTCTCCAATACTTTTTGTTTGCTTGTTTCCACAAATAATATAACTGATGCCGCATTACATGATCAGCACAGGCAGCTCAGATGTCTGAAGATTCTGATTAATCTCAGATAGCGTTTGTGCAGAAACTTGGGAATGGACAAAGTTTAGGATATCCTCTATCATACGGATATATTTGTATAGTGTATGGTATCTATGCCGTAGCTTGATAGCAAGCGTCTTATCATCGAGAGATGGCTTTATACTAAGCTTATTATTGTATTTAAATGGAGCCATTTACGCTCTATCGCGCAGTAGAAACCATATAACAAATATTGAGAGGAGTTGAAATCAGATTGTCCGAATCGAAAGCCACAGCTTTGCCACATGATCTTGACCAGCTGGTTGATAACCTTACTCAAGGCCGTTCGATCTAGGACTCCATCCTCATTACTTCAACTGTGATCTAAACAAGACAGGCAACTGTTCAAGGTCAAAGAGAAGGTTTACATTATACAAATCTTTTTAATACCAAAATTGAAAGACAGCACTCATACCAGTCAGCTCCAATCACTCAACTCGTTAATGAAAATGTCCTATTGATCAGATGATGGTATTTTTCGTTTCTTTGTGTGTCGATTATAGGTTTTGTTTACCTTGCCATATTTTTTTTTTTTGTTTTGAGAAAATCTTCAATGGCACGCATAGAGCAGCATTTTGAGCATCATTAATTGCTGGATTCCATTTTAAACCGAAAACCTATTGAATAGCTTGTGAATCTTTAACGGCTGACAAAAATTTATTTGGGAGATGTATTAAGAATTTTGATAAGAAACGCGACAAAAAGATGAGATATTTTAGGAACATGTAATATACATTGCGCCGATGAAAATATCGCGTTGACATAAAAACCATGCAGGATCATTCCAGTCACGTGATTGAAAAGACTGTTTTTTAGTATTACGGTTCTTAGTTAAAAAAAACTGGGCTTTATACGAATTTCGTAAAAACCTTTTCAGAAAGATAGATTTGACCACCCCTACTAACAAATACAAAATAATTGTTTTTTTTTAAAAAAAAAGGATATTCGAGTACCGTTCCCTTCTTATCGAGAGCATATCATTGGAGTTTATAAACAATACTTGATTTTCCGAGACAATTACGCAAATCTACATCTAATAGGATTAATTAATACGTATTTTAACGTGTCTGTTTTGCTTCCCCCACCCCCCACTTTCATAATTGCGTTTCCAAACGGATATGCGCTTCAAAACCCATTCCTTTTCTTCAAAACTAATTAGAAATTTTTTTTTGAAGTTACACAAAATTAACGAGTTATGAAATTCTTGATGAATTTGAATGATTTTTTTGGAGTTTAAGAAAATATATATACGTGAACGGTCAAGTCAACAAGAAAAATAGCATGCGTTTAAAAAAAAAAAAAAAAAAAACTGAAAACTAATTATATTGAGGCAAAGGGGGGGGGGGCGTTTATCTTATCTCCAAACAGTCATTTAATCTTCGTAGTCGTTCGTGTGAAACCAGATAAGATCCCTTGTGTTATAAAGGGAAAGCAAAAAATACAATTGACGCTGGAAGGTGCCAGGATTCAAAATTCCATAAAAAAAACTTTAGAACCTTTTGGTGAGCTGAACCAAACTTCTCTAGTTAAGATATGGCATGGCTAGACTAGATATCGCAATGATTAACGGATTCGTCGTCTACTCACCTGCTTTTGTTATCTTTCGCTCCCCCAGTGTGTCATGAAGAGATTTGGATATACGGAGTGCCAATATCGATGTACAATGTGCACTGGCTCTAATATTCCACAATTGATCGTCGAGAGTTGCAAAAAGGCCATCTCATCATTGCATTCCAAAATACATTCTTGGTAAGTTCATTTCTTGAGTCTCTACCATTGTTTTTTCTTTTTTCTCGTCTTATTTTCTCGCATATATTTAGTCGAACAGCCAAGCCAAATAATTTTCTTTTTTAATATTTTTTTCCCCATTGATTAGATTCAGTTGATAATTGGAAATGACACGGCGGTAACATATTGTGAGGTAGTATCTTATGATCCAACCGTATCAAGCCTAAAGATACTGCAGTGACGATCTCATCTCTTTTCCTCCCTTGCTCTATCTAGATTTCTCCGTACTCGAAAGCTTTCGCCAGAGGCAAGAAAGTCATAAAGCCCTATTCAAATTGAGACATATCTGGTTTTCTTTTTCGAGGGCTCTCCCCTCCCCCACTATAAGATCTTAATTGAAACAGAGAATTTCTTGTGATGAAGCTGATCAGCACATCGGCACATATGATTCATTTCTAATTTCCATGGGAAATACCCTATTTGACGCAATAATTGTGCTATTGGTAGCTTGATCCCCCTCCATGGTCGCTTGAAGTAGTTCTTTCATTCGATGGCTGTCAAAACTACTGGGATAGGGGAAGGGTCTAACGTCCTTATAGTCCAATCCGGTGATTCTCAAATTTTTATTTTATTTTTCCTTTTTATTAAGCAATTTCGGCATGCCTCCAAATCAAGTCTATAATTAATCCAAAAACTGATTTTGAACAAAACAAAAAACAAAAAAAAAAAACAAAACGGTTTTGTATGTTACGCATATCAAATATCTTTTTAAATCGTTTCTTTCGGGGGCCCCTTTCTCGGGAAAAGCTCTCACAGACAGCCGTTGCTAAAATCCTAGTGAATCGGAATTTTTTTAAAAAAAATTTAAAAAAAAAAAAATAAAAGTTCTTTTATCATCACAAAATCAGTACCAGTGATATTATTTGGTAGATTTAACTTCATCAATAACCTCTATTATTTTCCAATCATGTTTCTATTTGGGCGCCATGTTTCAGCATCGGGTGTCATAAACCAGACAACAAACTGAAGAACTGAAAAGGGAATGATTAGTGGTGAAGGGACCGCCTAGCAAATACCCAGCACTTTTGCGCCAGTTAGAAGACAGAGAATTATTACATAATGTTAAAAGTTCAGTGTGGGGGGGGGGAGAAATACAGGGGCTCCAGAGGAAATTCGACAATATAAGTGGCTTATTTGAACATGGGCTGCAAAATATTAATCGCCCGTTAAGGTGACAGTGACGCAATAGAATTAGGTAATATTGGACCAATCAGTGAAGGGGGGTGAGTGGAAATTAATGGGTCCCTAATTATGTCCCTAGAGAACACACACTGTGGATGGCATCGGAGGACAGGACAGCGGCGGTAAAGCAAAGAATATTGGTGAGGTGAGTTTTCTTATTCTGCGCGGTATATGGTGTATATTAGGGCCGTTCAGAGTTGAAATCCGAAGAAAAAAAATAAATAAAATAAATAAATAAAAAATTTGTAAAATTTTATTATTGCTGAAATTGTATATTACTTATGCGAGACTACTGCAACTTGATGTCACGTCGCAATTTCCGCTAATTAATGAACTATTACCACACCGTATGTATTATTTAACAGCATTATTTGCAACGACAAATTTGTGAAGTATTAAAATATATATATCAAAAATAAGGAGTGGACATATATCGCTATGATTTTTTCGGAAATTGCGACGTGACATCAAGTTACAGTAGTCTGGCATAAGTAATATACAATTTCAGCAATAATAAAATTTTACAAATTTTTTATTTATTTATTTATTTTTTTTTTTCGGATTTCAACTCTGAACGGTCCTATTAGGAGTTAATCAAACCCATAAAACGGAAAATTCGAGTAAGTAAATTCGTATAAAACGAAACGCCGTTTTTTTTTTTTTTTTTTTTTTT
>QVIK01000056.1:51048-65519 GCA_003957845.1 Oidium heveae | reverse complement strand
AAAAAAAAAAAAAAAAAAAAAAAAAATAAGCGCGAGCTTAAATACTCCGGAAAATAAACGTGCATAATTTTGTGCACATAATAAGCGCTTATTTTTATTTCCATCCCAATTCCACCTGACGCTTTAACCAAAACTTGTATAATATCAATGATTTCACACAACTCCATAGTGCAACCATCCGGGTCCCTCTCCTAAGTAGAGTCTAGGCACCTAACCCCACTTGGAGACGGGAGATGGTAGGTTTTTTCGAATGAATCCAATAGACCTAACCACATTTTTTTTTTTTTTTTTTTTTTAAATTCAAATAACGTGTATGCAGCCTTTAGGCTATGACACAGTGACAGTGTTTATTTACCTTTTTTTTCTTCTTCACCTTTTTTTTTATCATTAATAGATACATTCATGCCTCAGATTCCATTTATAACTGCCATTACGAAGTAACATTGGCTTTTTTTTTTTTTTTTTAAATTCAAATAACGTGTATGCAGCCTTTAGGCTATGACACAGTGACAGTGTTTATTTACCTTTTTTTTCTTCTTCACCTTTTTTTTTATCATTAATAGATACATTCATGCCTCAGATTCCATTTATAACTGCCATTACGAAGTAACATTGGCTTTTTTTTTTTTTTTTTATCGCGCGCGGAAGGAGGATATTTACAGGATGGTGGGAGGTATGTCTGGATAATCCAAAGGGGGGGTTGTTTATAATTTTGCTTGAAATGGATGTTTAATGGTTAAAGGGTTGACCAACAAATAGTGAAGGAAAAAAAAAAAAAAAAAAAAACTCCATAGTGCGCTCGCTATTCTCCATGTGTCTAAAAGTAAACTCAGTAAGTAGGGTATATATATATATAAATATTTTTTTGTTCTTTTTTTTTTATTTATTTATTTAATTGATTATACTTTTAAGTGGCGTTTATATGTCGACTGTATAATAGTTTTTACAAAGGTCGCTGCTCTCTGTACACATCCCCTTGCATGCTAATTATACACTCCCTCCTTAAATTACCCATTTTCAATGGCTTGAAATGATACGACTTAATTCCATTGGCGGTCCTCCGTTGCAGTTGTATTGTGCTGTGAATATTCAATATTCAATATATATATATATTTCTATTGAGAATTTGTTATATACTATACAATGCATTCGATGAAAAAACCTTGATAGTTGACAAATTCAATAGTCATTCAGTAGGGATGGATCAGTGGATAAATACGTAGGATTGATCTAGAAACAAATGGATGAAATCGATAAACGGAGGAATTACAGGTTCAGCAAACTACAGTAATGATTCAGATCCAGACGTTGTTTATCATTCATCATTCTTATTTGCTATCTATATCTACGCAAGGTAAATATTATTAATTCGAGTCGGTGCCTACAAAACGAAAGGCACCTTTTAGAACGCGAACGACCGACTGAATAACCTTGTTCTTGTACAAACAATCACGATCTATTCCCCTACAGCACCAAGAGATGGATAGACAAATGGCAGCCAACAGAGCTTGTAAGACCACGATGCTGTTTAACCTTAATGTTGAGTATTCGTGAAAGCAGCTGTATCTTTAAGTTTCTTTTTAACTTGAGAACCAACGGCCCATCAATTAGGAGGGAGTGTACAAATAGCATGAAAGGGGTCTGCTTAGAGCAGCGGCCTTCACAAGTCATTTGTCATTCACGCAAATCAATAAATACCCTTTACAGCCGGTCATTTAATGTGAGTCAGAGGTGTAGCAGTTTTCTCTGGGGAGTACATGTTTTCACCCACCGCAGAGAGCCGTTCTAGATTCATTTAATCTTCCACGCATCTTGGATACATCAGTTATTCCCCTGACGAATCCAGCTAGAATTCTCAAGCTACAGTATCAAGAGCTTGATGGTCTACAAAAAGCACCAAAAGCCTTGTCTAACTGTAATTCTGGTCGTCGTGTCTTTCCACAAACCATTCTTCTGTCTTAGCTTGCAATTCGCTAGGGAGTATGTCTATGATATTCCAAGAAAATGGCATCTTCATCCAAACCGCCTTGAGTGTCTCTCTGAATTTTTGTCTTTTTTATCTTGTGATATGAAATTTAATCTCTTCTTTTCGTCTGTTCTATTTTGAGAATTGCAACTCTACTTTACTTTACTTCGAGTGGACCTAATGGCATGATAAGTAGTATGTCAGCAATTCCATTGTTAGCTGAGCAAAAGTTTACCAATTCTTGCCATTGATTTGAGGGTAAGTTCAAACGGAATTTTTGATTAAAGTTCGTCATGGACGTATCGACATTATTTGAGTTGGATACATTAGGAATGGTCTAGTGATTGGTGAACTCTTGATAAAGAGAATATTCTGAATATAGGAAGTTACGTTATAGTGCTATAGACTGTGTTGAGATCACGACTCTAAGATATAAAATGATCTCCCGGGCTACACCCCAAAGGAATAATATGGATATAAAAACTATATATGGCCGGGCGACAGTAACGGTTAATGTAGGAAAACTAATCTCAAGTAATGTTTGGAGTTTTCCTGTAGTTCTAAGAGGAAAGGTAACAATTACTTCGTATACATATCTCGTAGTATCGTCCTCATCTAAGCGAATAATCCCGTGCAGTCAATGTCGCGCTAAACTATTCATGGGTAATCCGTTGAGAAACAATTTGGTGCCTAAGAACTAACAATCAGGCAAAGATGATGTGATGGAATTGGTCGCATAAAAAAAAGACTATTCAACATCAGTGTTACACGCATGGATTGTCAGCGAATATATCAAAGCCAAAGATGTGGAAATTTACAAAAGAAAAAGAGCTTCAGGCAGACAAAATGATGCGAACAGGAAATTCCAAGAAGCCAAAAGTAAATAGGGAAGCCGCGAGTAAAATTGACGGGACAATCATAGACAGCGCCACATAAGAGCGTGTATTATGATAGCTATGCGAGTAAAGACGTTAAACGGTACTATCAAGGATTTGTGGAGAAATTCCACGAACTTGTGACCCGACTTCGGAGATGAGATGACGGCACAATTCTAATTGTGAGCCCCATCTCACCTGGGATGAACATAGACTCAACATCATCAGGCATAAAGGAAGCACATTTCGCTTCAATGACCGACACCATCAAATTTGGCTTCAAGATGGGAAGGATTTGTGGTGGTGCAGAAGAGTAGGTAGTGGAATCATGGTCTTGGAGTTTCGAACACTAAGTGGAGGATTTCAAGCTCTGAATCACATCACATATAAGTCCTCTTGCTCGCATGACCATAAACTCCCTCGAGTGCGGTCCAGACAGTCACTGAATAGACGAAAAAAAGCCACAATATATTCTTGAAATGGCGGTGCTCTTTTGAGAGCTGGCATTTTCTTCTGACCATATTCAGGGTCTTTTTCTTTTCGACCATGCAAGAAACCATTGAATCATAGCCAACGATGCTCTTGATATATGGAAAATAAATCTTAGGCCCAGAGGGAAATAACCCGCTATGACAGACAGCTTGAATCCACGAACATAGGAGCCACGAAGAATGGTTGATGGAAATGGAATTCCAAAAGGCATGAGTAAGGCCTTGGTAGAATAACGCCTGTGGTCAGCAAAAGATCTTCACCTCGACTGTGCAAAGGATAAACATATTCCTTCTAGCATCTGCTACGCGAGAAAGTTGCTTGTAGCACAGAAATATTTTGCCGAGTAGAAGGGACATCAGCAGGAACGAATTGAGAAAGGATGACACTTGATAACCTTCCACCCCAAGTTTCACTCCGAGCTCAACCTCATCGTGTGCGTTTGGGGGGTGTGTAAAAAATTTTAAAGGGAAAATAACGATTACACCCTATCTGGCCTTTGCTCAACTATTCCCCATGCTATTTGGTCGGTTTTAAGAGTAACCATTAGTAAGGTTCATGAGAAAAAATTTCCGTGACGCTCACTTTAAATCTGTAGAATCACCAATCATAATTACAATAGAAGTAAAATTACCTCGTCTGTTTCACTCTTCTGGGCCGACCAACTATGGGTTTTGGCATATATTCCTCGGTATTTCCTAATGCATGTAATGCAGGAATATCAACTCTACTTCCCGTATTAAACTTACAGTTACATATGTTTATTGATCCACATAAGAATCACCATGCAGCGTATGGTATGTTCTATCTTGTCCATCGGTGAATTAACTAGGCCAAGCGGGAGAGTAGATGGAGGAACCTTATTGCGTATCAAGACTTCATTTTCAATTGCGAAATCCCCAACTTGATGAGGTAGTTGAGTCTGAAATAGCATTGAACTAATACAAGTTGCAAGTAAGTCTAATGCCCCCTCCACAACACCATTAATGGAATGTTTGTATGGTAGACACGGTTCAAGTATTATGTCTCTTTCCTTTAAAAGATCTGTAATAGCAGAACCAAAAACACATCTTCCTTTGTCGGCCTTCACATACGTCAATTTGTTTTCGCATTAGACTTCAGCCGTTACGAGTCAAGTTTTGAAACTACTTTTACTTCCTTAATCTCAAGAAGTGAGACCCAGTATATCCGACTAGCGTCATGTCCAAAGACAAGATAATATTTGTATTTACTAACTAATAGGCCTTGTCTCACCAAAGTATCAGCATATGACTGTTTGCCTTTAATATTTTGTTTGAAATCAGTTTAATTGTTGTATATTTCTTTGATTCTTCAGGCTAGGCATAATTCACAATGCTTTTCTCGGTGAAAAGCTGGGCGTTATGCCAACTTCCGCTGTTCTTTAAATATCTCTAAAGTTCACATAGTCGAGACAGCGACGGTATAGGTTCCACAGCGATAAATAATCAGAAACCATTTGCTTAAATGGTTCTGTAGAATTATTTTCGTGATTTTGCTTTGTGATTATTGATTGAAGTTGTTCCACCCCTTTATTTTTTCAGCTTTGTTAGTGCCTGATGTGATTCAATCTTGTT
This sequence comes from Oidium heveae, assembly GCA_003957845.1. Classification (NCBI taxonomy): domain Eukaryota; kingdom Fungi; phylum Ascomycota; class Leotiomycetes; order Helotiales; family Erysiphaceae; genus Oidium; species Oidium heveae. The sequence goes on along the minus strand of QVIK01000056.1, from coordinate 60,594 downwards.
GTTAAGGACGCTAAAATCTAAAAAGATAGTGATACATATGGTTTCATATAGTTCGTTACGTTCTGTAATTGATAGGATAATTAAGTTATTTTTCCGCAAAAAGAATTTGTAATTTTTGAGCCAGCATTCGATTCCCGTGTCATTCAAACGCCATATCGAGACCAGGCAGACGTTTCCGGAATTGCGAGGAAAAGATACATTATTTAGTTTGGTCTTTTTTAATCACAATTTGCCACTATTGTGCCATAACTTTCATATTGAGCTTCCTTCCACTTGGTTTGGTTACTGCTCTGAATAAATGTGATCTCTTTCAATTTTTGAAGTCAGAAATTTTAGCGCTGGAGAGCCATGTGGCTTTATGATCATTAATAGTGTGAAATTGAGATGTAATTTGAAGGACTAACATTGCAAAACAAGGTGTAGCTACAGAAAAGAGAACAAGACAGAATATCTTCATGATTATTGTGGTATGATGCTACCCTAGCAGTATATCCAGAGTTTTATCAACTTCCCTTGGCTTTCGCATCATTTCAGAATCGTTTTCAATATGTTAATTTTTTGTAGCCTTCACATTGAAATTGGTGATGGCATGTTATTAATACCACTAGCACTAACCATTATCAAATCGAGATTTATTGGAACGATTTCCTTTTTTACAAGATCTTCCGTAAATACTCCTCTTTGATTATTCTCCTATGTCCGTGTAATTGTGAAAAGCGTCTAAGATTCTTCTTCCACTTACCTTTTTGCTGTCTATTATTTTGCACATGGCTTAGACTGATGGAGAAATTTGAAAACATGACTTGACGAATGCCCTCAGGAATTGACTTGTGCCACTCAAGCCCTTTGGGGAAAAAACCAGAGCCTTTTGTCGAAGGGAGATGTTTTGTGGAACTTGTCCTTGCTAGGCTTACGCTGGCTGGCTAGTTTTTTTTTTTTTTAATTTTTAATTTTTTTTTTTCGCTGAGATCCCTTGTTTAAGAATACTAAGAGATATCCAAGCTTTAATTATGACCATTACAGGCCACTGAAGCCCAATTTTTATCTCGCCTGTGTGGAGAATAACAAATAATTTTATTGCCTCTTGAAAGTTTCCCCTATTTAGAGTCGTACCCAAAAAGTTTCGAAAAAAGGTTGCCTAAGCAGCTTCATTCAAGAAAATTTTATGATTTCTCGTACTGGATCAATCACTTTTTTCATCGATCATAAATGTGACTGAATTCGTGGTGTGGAGTGAATGTAAAATTAGTTGCTGCAAGTTGGCCATTGCAAAATTGGATTCATGCTCTAATAAAAGGCTGCAGCTTCCTTTCTCTTTCTCAATTTTGTCTAAGGTGACCGCTAATGTGCTATCTATCTTGCTGATAATTGTGGCGCTCTACATTAATCGTGCATAACATGCACGTTCACGAGGCTAACGGGTCGCAATAACTTCTGCAGGTTATCTCTTTGGAACATACTCGGTTTGCCAGCACTTTCGCTTCGATTTCGATGAATTCGGTTTGAAATTGGGCGCTTAGAAGGGGCGGGAGTCTTGATGATCGGCCTTTCAACTATAGTCCGGTTTGAAATTTGAGTGTCTAACGATGGTGAAAATGACACTGAAAGGGGGAAAGGGAATTGGGTAATATGGGGAATTGGAGGGGATAGGGGTTAGTCCAGGGAGATTTTCATTGAATCAGTCGTATTTAAGATAATATTTTCAGATTTCCAATTTCTTAATGTTCGATGTGAAGGTTTGTTAATGGATCGGCTATTTAAAACAAGTCTCTAGACCTAATTAGGTTAGATAGCTCCTGTAACGCGCCCAGAAATAATGAAAAACTTAGTCGCAAATGGGGGAGGGGGGGCGAGTGGTGGCTGAAAAAAAAAAAATTATCATTGGAGTAGTATTTCTATGACAAATACAGTCAATTATAATATAAGCCCCATGTTTCGTAAAAATATTCCATCGTTGAGGATATACTACAATTTTTTAGCTCCTTCTTATCCCCTCCCCCCCCCCCCCCAACCCCAAATAAATAATCTATATTCCTTGTCTTAAAAAATTGGGGGTGTTTAATTTTATGTATGGCTGTAATTAATTTTCAGGTGACTACTCACCTGTCGACACATGATCATCAGCAGACGACATGTAAGTGAGACATCTAATATGTTTTCTATATGTGCGCATTAATATTCGCTAATGTTCGCTAGATGATACCTCATTTTTAATAAACTAAGAAAATACAACTTGAGGTCACCTGAAGTCAAGAAATTGTATTTCCCATTTGCGCCCTCTCCCACGGCCCGGTACAACTCACAGTATAAAAGGAAAAAAAAAAAAAAAAAAAACCACTTATTTACGCCAACAACTGAAGCTTCTTTTTCTTCTTTCTCTTTTTTAATTTTTTTATTATTATTCTCATTAACCTCTTTTTGTAAAATCTGCTAAGTCTTTATACCAAAATTAAGTATAGTATAGGAAAAATATAATAAAAAAAACCACCCCAAGAATCTCCAACAACCTGAGTATCCTGCCTATATAACTACAAATAGTGTATAAAATATGTTACACGCCTAAAACATTTGCATGGTATTCGTTTTACTAAATGTACAGTCACCCCTTGGCCCATATTAACAATCATATATTGAACTGATTAAGGGATTGCATAAAACAAAATCTTTACACGACCTCTAAACGCCTTTGTAGTAGATCATTAAACTGAATAATTATATATCTTTCAAGTCTAATTGTTGAATAAAATTTTTGAAAGAACTAGTGTCCAACGGTTTCGTAAAATCATCTTGAGGGTAAACATTAAGTAATTCTGGTTGTTGATATTGTGAAGTCTCATACCATGCCCCTTGTTGTGATGGAGGTGAGTGATATGGATGAATTTGAGAGTGATGAGTCATAGTATTAGAAATTGGCTGTGAATGGGAAACAAGAGTTGTCGGTGGTAACGGTTGATAATGCATTAAAGGATTTTGATCGAGTTGATTAGCGTTATGAAGTGTATAATTAGATTGGTGTGCTTGGTGAGAGTAATATGAATCAGGACTGGCACGAGATATCGGCGAGGAGCTTGTTGGACTGCTATGAATGATACCTTCCTTAGTTTCGATCTGATGCCTTGGGACATATGTTTGAATTGTGTGGTTGGGATTCATTGTCGAAACTCCTGGGTTATTATGGTCTGCAACATAATAGCTGGTCGACGTTGGGAGATGGTTTGGTCGGTTCATTAATGATTGATCTGCCTCAGAGATATGTGCGTATTGATCCGGAGAGAAATTTTGTCTGTAGGTGTTTCCCACTCCGAAGTTATCTAAAGCATAATCATTGTAAGACTGTGATCGATTAATCTGAGTCTGTGGATGAGCCAAAGGATGGGGTATCAAGGGGTGTGACAGCGGAAGACCATGAGACCATTGTAAATGACCAGAATGTTGTGGAGTCGAAGGAGAGTCGCCGTTTTCAGATTCGGACGAATCACCATCATCTGTCTCTGAAGAATGAATTCCATGTTGGTGTGAACGGCGCTGATGTTTAACCATAGTGGTCTTTCGGCAAAATCTAAATGGGAATTAGCGTTAGAACCCTTTCGCAAATGTAGCAAAATGCTTCTCATCAGGAACGTACGATTTTAAGCAACCCTCATGGGCACATTTGTATGGTCGTTTGCCTGTATGAATACGACGGTGGCGAGCAAGACTTGATGACTGAATAATAAGCGTTAGTAATGTTCAAGAGTATTTCAAGGTAATATCATACATCAGAAAATCTTTTACCACAGCCAAGGTGTTGACATTGATGTGGTTTTTCGCCTGTGTGTGTTCGAATATGCACAGTCAAGGCACTTCGCTGAATAAAGCTCTTTCCACAACCTGGTTGTAAGCATGAATATGGTCGTTCATTTGTATGTATTCGATAGTGGCGCTGGAGATCAGATTTGCGGTTGAAACTCTATTTTGAGTCAAGTTAGCCTAGGACTTTTTTGAGAAAAAAAAAAGACCGAATTCATCTAAATATAAAGAATTTTAAACGGTCGGGAGTGTTTATATAAAATACCTTGTGACACGTTTGCCAGTCGCACTGGAATGGTCGTGCATTGGGCTCATTCTCGACGAGTTCCATAACATCCATATTGAAGCGAAAAGTGGTGTTGGATATGCAGAGGTTGGAAGAGTTACGGGTCGGTTAAATGATACCGCAGCAGAAGCTGCAGGTGTGTTGGTGAAAGATTTGGGAAAGTGTGGTGATTATATAAGATTGCACGTCTTATTGAAAAAAAATAAATTAAAGTAAACAGAAAAAGAAATATATATAAATTTATAAATTTCTTTTGAGGGTAATTACAACGTAGGCTGCTTCTTCGCTTTTTCTTTTTCCTCTTGCTCGTCAAATTGGTGGCATCCGATTGACGAGATTATATTTGTTGTTTTAAAAAATTATAGGTAAATATTGAGACGAATGTAATTGATATCTCTCTTGGGAACGGATAGATGCAAAAGTATCGGTAGTTATCGACAGCGTGGTGAAAGAGGTAGTTGCTACGAGAACGGCAAAGAAAGCTCTGTAGGGTCGAAGAGGAAGAGGAGGAGCAGGAGGAGGTCAGAGAACGAAGCAGCGAACAGTACACGGCGAGGGGAGGATGATGATGATGATGATGATGATGATAGAGAGAAGGAGGTGGAGAGGAGCTTGGAGAACGGGCGTGTGTTCGAGAGAGGGAACGGGGCCTCTGACATTACTTTATAGAAAGAGACAATTGATGCTGAGAAGGTGGATGTATATCGAGGTATCGAGACCCTGAACAAGCTTTAATGTTTATGACCAGGGGAAGGGTTGGTGGTGGTGGTGGTGGGGGGGGGGGGGGAGGGAGTCGAAAGTGTGGAATGAAGAAAAGCAAGTGCTCGTCTCTCTTTTACACTCATGATCCCTGTTGAAAAGCATAATTATTTTCACAGAAAGCTTTGACCAAGGGGAGGTGGTTATGGGTGAGGGACCGACAGACAGATAGCCAGATAGACAGGAAGCTAGCCAGCCAGCCAGCCAGGTAGAGAGTAGACTGCTAGATGCTAGTTGCTAGACAACCAACAGCTCAACAGGCGGTGGAGAATGAGAAGCTGGTGGTGGTGGTGGTGGTGGTGGAGGAGGAGGAGGAGGAGGAGGAGAAGGAGGAGGAGGGGGGGGAAAAAATAAAAAAAAAAACTAAAAGAGAGCGAGGCTAGCTGTATTGGGAATCACGAGGCTTTGTTTTCGACTCGCTTAGCAAATTAGACTTTCTGGTCTGTTTCGAGGAAAAAGGGACCTGACCTGGGTGGGTAGGCAGCTCACTATATTAGATAAGCACGCGAGGTAAACTGGCAGGCAGCAGGCAGAAAATACGCATTTAAGCTTTCAGCAGGGATTTGGGGGCAGGTGGGAAAGAAACAAGGGTCTAGGGAGGGGGCAGAGGAAAAACCTGGAGGCCCTGGCGGAAACAAGGGTGTGCGAGGGTCTGGCGAGGAACTGCAGCAGATCGACAACTAGTTTACGAGCGTTGCAGGGCTCCGGCTACAGACAGGGGAGGCAGTCAGGCAAGTCAATCAATTAGTCAATCAACTAGTCCATCAACTATTAGTCAGGAAGGTTGGCAGCCACTGCTAAGAACGATGCCGACGCTAGTCCCAACTTGGAACAGTTGTATTAATTATATCCGATATTTACACTGAGAATGCAGCTCTTGAAGGCGCGCGACGAATGGTATGGAGAAGTCATTTAATTTCTCTCAATGCAACGCAGTGCACAGCAGGGCAAGGCAGGCGCTGGCTGGCTTTTTAGAGACGGACACGATACCACATGAGTTCGTGGCTGCGCGCAAGCTTGGAAAGTGGTGAAATGAAACCGTGGATGAAAATCAAAATAATTCAATCAAAATTCAAGGAAAAGAAAAGAAAAGTAAATATTACATCTAAACAATCAAAGTAAATAAGAACCAATGTGACCGTCTCCTTCAAACCCTNGGGGGGGGGGGGAAGGGGAGTGGGGAGGAACATCACGGGCAATGATGCGGAAGCAACTGCTGAACTCAGCTGAGCTGAGCTAAGCTCGATTCCACGGCAACGGACAACGACAATCTTCAACAGAGTTGTAATTTTGTAATGATATACAGTTTGGCTTCCGGTGTCATATGTTCATGTTACTTTTCCAGTCCTCCCCGATGCGAAATTGGAAATTGGGAAGAAAAAGAGAAGGAAAGAATATTCTACACTACATCATAACCGATGATGATGATGCTAAACGAATGAAAGTAAATAAACAAACAACAACAGGTCTGTCTATTTACCATCTTCTCTAATAAGACGAACCCATCATCTACTCCCTTCTCGTCATGACTCTCGCTCTCTCTCTCTCTCTCGCTTTTTCAATGTTATCTTCCCTATCCTAGGAATAAATAGAAGTCAAGTGTGAATAATAGACAAATCTTCAAGACAGATATCCAAACCCCCCTTCCCATCTCTCTACTGGAAACATGAAGTCATTACCTGACTCGTTTACCTGCTAATAGTTCTTCCCCCCCCCCCCCTTCCCCCCAAAGACCCCCAACCCCGGCAAGTAGCTCGTAAATCACATCCACCCTCCCCACACTCTGCATCCCTTTTTCCTTCGTTTCCCATAATATACTTTTCAGCGGTTAAATCGAGGTTATACGGACTGGTCTAGTACAAGTATGTTGCCACTATCTGACGATGTTTAAAACTCACAAGCTGTGACGAGCTGGATTGCGGCAGAGCAGCTTTTAGCTTTTGAAAATAGAGTTAGCTTTTTTTTTTTTTTTTTTTTTTTAAAAAAAAATATATATATATATCATTTCATGATATTCACAAGGTATCACGGAGTAAGTTGCAGGGAAGAGGTTTGAGGCGACGTGGAAGGCTTAAACTTTTCAGATTTATTTATAAATCTGTCCTAAAAATAAGGGATCAATCAATATTGAATTTTGGACGTGGGGAATAAAATAAATAAAATAAATAAAATAAAAAGGGTTGTTCAGCTGAAAAAGAGCGTGACAAGCACCCCAAAAAAAAAAAGCTTATCAAAATAGGAGGACATTATCACTCAAAAGATTGCATACTATTAGTTCTCCAGAAGCTTTTATTAGTTGTATTGGTTTTTTCCTCTCTCCTCCAAAATATATGCTCAACAAGACTTTCGTTTCGTCCCTGAAGCTATTTCCGTTGCGCCTGTTGCCTGTCGCCTGATCCTAGACCCGATAATAGTGGCGACTAGCCAAGCCACCTCCAGGCTGATAAGGGCGAAAGATAAAACTGGTCAATTAGGCTTGTCCAAAAGCCTATTTATCTCCTCTGATACTGGCTATGCTATCGCAGAATTGCTATTTCTAATGCTATTACTAACACCAACTCTCACGGCTAATGGCTAATGGCATTGTATATTGATAATCGTGTAGCAAGTGTTTACTTTCATGTAAAAAGCATGTGACTTATATTTCTTAATCCATCGACTAAGCGACGTCCCGCTCCCGCATGACGCTTTAGCTCGCTCGGTAGGGCTGCTTAAGCGATGAGGGGGGAGGGGGGGGGGCCGCCAAACCGAAGATAAGATGCAAATCTGAGGACAATTAATTGATCGATGATATGAGGTTTTAGCCTCAGCAACAGAATTAGATGAAGCTTCCAATAGTCACCACCACTAGAACTAGTAGATTCAGCATTCAATAGTCACCAAGCCAGACTAAATGTCGTTCCTAGCTGACCTAGATAACTCCAATCACCTTTTTTTAAACCAGTATTTTTTCGGTCCCTCCTCTTTTACAAAAGTACCAGGCAAGAAGACAAAGAGAAAATAAAACTTCAAAGAGTGATTTAGATATTTACAAGTTTGGTTTTTTTGGGGGGGTTTGGTTTGGTTTGGTTTGGTTTGTTTTTTGGGTTGATGAGACAAATTATTTGGCTGACTTCCCATTTCACAGCAAGTGTTGGTGTTGATGTAGTTGGTTCCTTTTTAGCAAGACAAGAGACAGGTAAGTAGCAAGTAGTTCAGTAATCATCTGAACTAACCCAGCATGCATTCGTAATATATATTATTTTTAATTCCCATGAACGCGTACGAGCGTACATGCAAGTGCGAGTGCGCGTGCGTGGGTGCGTGCGTGGGTGCGTGGGTGCGTGGGTGCGTCTTCTCATATAAAACTAAATATCAATTTATGTACCTCGAGATTTGAAATAAGTCTGATTTTTTTGGGCTAAGCGCGTCGTCTATTTTACATCAAGTACCTGAGGTTTGAAGTTTGTGCACAGCTGTTATGCATACCAAGAAAGCTAAATAAGCGACCGAGTGTAAGCTTTATATAATAAGACAACCAGTAATTACTTACGATTTACAAGCTTTTTGATTAGTCAGTACAGATATCCATGCCTCTTTTTTTTTTTTTTTTTTTTTTTTTTTTTTTGTAAACACGCTTTTCAACGCTGGCTGACGGTCGACACCGTGTTTGCGATGCTTACATAGGGGGCGTGGGACGCTTTTTGCCTTTTAAATTTTTCTTTAAACGATACCTTTTTTTTTTTTTTTACCTGTCTGGCAAGAATAAGAGAAGAGACAAAAAAAAAAAAAAGATTTAAAATACAGGAAAATAGTAGATTTTCCTGGATCATCTAATTTATCACCAGCTCATCATTCAAGTTGGCCTGAGACTAAGCAGTCCTGCTGCACGAGACAGTTCTGTAAATGTCTCGCGCTCTCTTTTCTTTTCTCGTGTCTTTCTTTCCACCTTCGCTTACACGCCCGTTAGTCTGTCTCACGTGATATTGGCAGACAGACAAGACAGGCAAGTTTTTTTTTTTTTGTTTGTTTTTTTTTTTAAAAAAAAAAAAAAATTTAAAAGATTAGTGATAATATATGTATATTGGGAAAGGGGAGGAAGAGGAGGAGGCTTAGAGAATATCTCGAAATTCTTGGTTCTAGTTTTTTCTGGATATGCTCCCCCTCCCCCCCCCCGAAGGCTTTCCCCCCAAAAAAAACCACAAATATAACAAAAAATTAGTTCTGGACGGAGAAGAGGCAAATAAGAGAGAAAGAAAAACATAGATAGAAAATGTAGCTAAAAAAAAAAAAAAAAAAAGAACTATGGAATTTTAAAAAAGTCCGTCGGTCTTTTTAATAAAAAAAAGAACTCTTAGTAGCAACTGCAACAAAATCTCCACTGCGGCGGCCCTTTTTTTTTGTTAATTTAGATCCCAAATTCCAATTAATTACATGACATTACATTGCTTCTGATGTCACAACATCCTGCTTCTCCGTTTCCCGTTGCCCGTTGCCCGTTGCTTGTTGCTTGTTGGTTTTTTTTGTTGTTGTTGTTGTTGATGTTGATCTACTCACGTGATATACAGAGTGTAGGTTTCCACGGTACACTGGCGAATGGAGTTGCTTAGTCTAGTCTACACGTTTCCAATCCTCATTCTCTCATTCTCTCATACTCTTGTGAGAAGAAAGGAGGAGAATGAGTTGAGAGAGAGAGAGACCAAAAAAAAAAAAAAAAAAAAAAAGAAAAAAAA
>QVIK01000056.1:0-40534 GCA_003957845.1 Oidium heveae | reverse complement strand
AAAAAAAAAAAAAAAAAAAAAAAAAAAAAAAAAAAAAAGATACTCGGAACGTGTCATTAAAGCACGTCATTCTAGCATGCAATATTCAATATTCAATATCATGGTCATAACATAAGGTTTAGGCGTCGTTTCAAGATTCTCGTATCGTACTTCTTGCTTTCCTGTCCTTTAATTGAGGTCATGATACTACGATAAGAAGGGAAGAGGAGGAGAGTACTATGATATCTTCATTCTGCACCCTTAATTAATCATTACCTAATCCGCAATCATTTAAAACACAAACGATCACGGTTTTTTTTTTCTTTTTCCTAATATTCCTCTTAAAAAAAAAACTCAATTGGGACTAGTACTCATATATCGTTACTAGTTTTATTGTTTTTCCCCGGGGGATTGTATATAGTTCACTGCTTTGGTGACATGGTTACGCTGTCGAACCTTCATATTCCTATGTCTTATTATCATTTATACTATTTACTTTCAGGGCACATTCTCCACGACGTTTGATTGTCTGTTCGTTATTTTGAATTACGTGGTTTCTTTTAAATAAGAGGAGCTCAGCCACTATTTCTTCGCCGGTAGCATGGTGCTCCCTTCTCCCCCCCCCCCACCCCTCCACAACATCATTTACAAAATTGGCTTCTTGACATGTATCTGTGCATATCATGTGTTCTTTTAAAATGTCAAATTGAATTGTAAGGGTAAGGGAAGTAAAGTATGTTTGCTGAATAGGTAGGTGTTGGTAGCGTGATGGTGGGCGTTTTACTCTAATTCAGTCCGTCGATCTATTCTCTAACCTTATCCAAAATCTCAAATAACTTAATCAAAATTGTTCTTGTATGAGTTTCGACCAAGCTTGCATTTAGCAAGTAATCATTCAGGATAATCGCATCGAAGGTTATTTTAGTTTGCGAGTGACTGCTAAGGTGTGGAACGTACCCTGATCGACCTGAAATCATCGACTAGCTGGGTTTACGAAGCACGTGGCTACTCACTGTCACTTGCAATGATTACCTCCAGATCAGGAGAGGGGTTTGCTGTATAATAAAGATTCAGCTGAGTATCCCACCCATAGCAGAACTCGAAATATGACGACGACAACTCTTCAGGTGAACGGTGACCAAGGACTATTGGAATAGAAATGGCTATCGCATCTCCTCCAGCGTAGCCCTCAAGATGGATGTATGATAAGGGGATAGCCCGAAGCTTGTAGATCAGAGACAGCTGATCATCATGTTATCAGTGATTTTCTGGACTTATTTAATTCTACTTGCGGAAAATTAAGCGTACAAGTTGGTAACATCTACAATATAGAGGAAATTAGCACAGTTATGAGAACCTACAGCAACCCAAGAGTGCTTGCTTACTACGGCAAAAAAGAAATAGAAGACCGACAACAAAATCCCTGAGAATCGTGAACATGTGAGTATTCTTGAGATGGTGTCAGAGGCCTGTAAGAAGCTTAGATGGGTTGTTAGTTTTAAGGGCAACTCCCTGCTGACATCCTGGCTTCCGTCTGAATGGATACCTACTTAGGTATATATCCCTTCTGAGAATGGCAAGACCTCAAATGACATCGGGATTAGCTGGCTCAAGCAGTATCTCATTCCTGAGGATTGCTCGGATGAAAAATGGCAGATCTCAGTTCTTAGTCGTCATGGTAGCCATGTAATGCAGAAGGTATATTTCTTTACAAGGAAAGAAGAATTCAACACTTCTACTTGACTACTCATAATTCAAATTACCTGACCTTGCTTCTGGCTCTTCACCAGAGATTAGTTGCTGAATCTAACTGCCGAGAGTTTTCAAACACCGATTATGACGCGTTTGTCAAAAGAGAAACGTTTATTCAATTTTATTTTAAAGCTAGAGACTAACATTTATCATCTCGAGTAATTTGCTCTTGCTGGATGGGTTTAAGGCATGCTTTATTCAATCCCGAGAAGGTTGCTAATCTTTGCGGGATAACAGCCTACTAACTACCCCATCTAAAAAGGACATTTTTTTTAGAATCGATTGATATAATTTTTAAGACCATCATAATAGCCTGTTGATGATATTACGACCTCAAAAATGAATCAAGGACCCTAAGGTTTCACTCAAAATGCTCAGACAATTCTCAAAAAATCAGGTATACCCATCGAGATGGGCATTATTCTACGAGCAGAGCTGTTTGCTGAGAACCCATGGAAATGAAGGTAGATAGGATCGCAGCTGTAATCAAGCTAGCTGGAGTAGAAAAAGATCGTATATATGACCAGGTCTACAAAGTCGTAGATTTTTAATTTTTTTCTAGATTTGAAACTATCATCAAGTTGTGAATATGATAAAGCTTGAAGGGTTGAAATTTTTGGCGTGAGTCGGTGTGAAATTCAAGTGAATGAAGTAAAGTAATTTGTAATGCTTTAGAGCGAATAGTGTTGGCAAAATTCATAAAAATTCAATAAGCTTCTTTGTCTTTTCTGCTCATAAAATAAGGTCTTGACAGCTTAAAACTTTCCAAGGATCCGTCCGCTTCTTTACTATAGAAATAAATAATCTCAGTGCCCTCCTCTTTGCAATTCGATGATGAGAATGGGAATTTTGAAAAAAAAAAATAAATCCCTCTCCCAACGCGGGTATCCAAGATCAACAAACTTATTATTTTTAATTTTTTTATTACTTTCACATGAGGACAAGAAGATTCATCCAATTAGTTTAAGCGGCGAGACTGGTATCTATCTACTAAGATCTAGCATAATCTACAATCCCCCCAATTTTTTTTTTTTTTTTTTTTTTTTTTCAAAAGCTCAATGGAAGTGTTAAGTATTGGATCTACTACACGTGACTTGGTATCAACGCTTTTCTGCTTATATATAATTAACGCATTTATTCTGCATTTATAATATAGAAAAACATTAGCATAATAGGGTCTTTTACAGAGATGAAATTCCGAAGGAAACTTTTCATTTTTTTTTTTTCATTTTTTTTTTTTTTCATTTTGAAATTTAGGAATTTTGCTGAAATTGTGTATTGACCAAGTAAGTAAGCAAAATTTCTTTCTGCAGCTTAATGTCACCAAGCCTATTTTCCGATTAAAAAAAAAAAAAAAAAAAGAAAGAAAAAATATATGTAATACCATACTGTATTATTGAATAATTCTTCACAACTACGTTTCTATTTTGAATATATCATGTATCATATATCTAAATATGTAGTATACATATATATCGCAGGTGATTTTCGGGGAAAAAAAAAAAAAAAAAAAAAAAAAAAAACAAAGGCGTGGTGACATTAAGCGGCAGAAAGAAATTTTAGCTTACTTACTTGGTCAATACATAATTTCATCAAAAATCGAAAAAAAAATTTTGAAAAAAATCAATAATTCGAGTCGCTACGTGCGTGTGTGGCTTACACAGATGGGGTGTGGCTAGTTGCCAAGTATCGCTTAACCCCCCCCCCCCCCCCATGCAGCAAGCGGCTACATGGGAGGTGGTATTTGTCGGGAAACGTTACTCCCTTCAAACGGCGTTCCTTTTTACGAGTAATTGGGAATACCACATACTCCGGTATGAGGATAGTCTAGAGGATAATCAAGGGGAAACCTGTCTTGATTGTATGTATATAGTCGAGACCAAGGGCGTGGAGTAGAGATTTTCTCTCCATGCAACGTCTTCTTACAGTACACCGCAGTACTCATTTCTCTTCCTTTGTGAAGACCATTATTATCTTATAGTTACCTAATTCAACACATCTTTCCACTTATATACTACCTCTTCCTTTGGGAACTATCAATACATTACTACTACCACTTCCCTCTGTACCTTATTTTGCATCCTACGGTAAACATACTTGCACATATATTGCAATCCCTTAGAGCGATAAATAATTGAAGTCTATCGAAAGGCCTTCCAAGACGTATGCGCAATCCATATACGCCTGATAAATCTGGTAAGAAACAACGCAAACTGAATGCAGGTGAAGAGCATGTGTTGACACAATGTATCCTAGTCATGAGTGACCGTGGTCATCTGGATAAACATGAAAAATTGATTTTTATTTTCATTTCGGTCTGTGGCGCATGTATTATTGAAAGAACGACTGGGATCGAGAGCGCATATAGTTCGCAATTGGCCGTTTGAATGTGTGCTTGCATGCTTATGTTTTGTGGAAAAATAATAAGAGATTCTATCCAAGACCAACGAGCACTCAATAAGTATCCTATGATAATCAGCAATTCGTTCAACCTGGCTCCTAATATAGCACTCCTTTCTACGATTCCTGGCATTTCGATGAAGCTGGATTCTCAATGGGTGTACTAGGCTCATCAGCTAGGCTGGCCGCTGGGAAAAAAACCCACAAAAAAGCGCCTTATGATTGGCATAACGGTAATTCGACAAGCTTAGGAACGGCGCGAAACTGCAAAAGTTATTTGGATCATTGGAGAATCTAACCCGGCCGACGCATTATCAAAGTATAATGCTCACAAGGCCTCTAACTCGTGATCGCTAGGACTCAAAAGAGTCATTGATATTTATGACGTTACAAAGCTAACATGTGGGAAGCTATGGCGCAGAACCTTTAGCAGTGTTGAGGGGTTGCTGTTCAAAATAAAGTTACGTTCTTCTCCCAGATACAGAACGAAGATGGTATATTCCAATTTTTATTATTTATAAATCGTCTCTTTTTATGTCATAAAAAGCTCAAATAATCACTGCGTGGTATTATTAGGACTTGTCTATGGTGCATATTAGAGCTGAGTAAGGAAAAAAAAAAAATTACGAATTTTGTACGAAATTTAAAAACTAGGGAGAAATGGGGAAAGGATTAAATCCCCGTTACAATTGCTCTCCCTCACAGCCGAAACATCACTAACTCTTTTGAGACATGGTGAAGTTAACAAATTCCATGGATATCTCGTGAGCACTTGAAAAAGCCAGTGGAATCAGGCGCTACCATTGTAAGTGTACTAGTGGTGGCCGTAATGATATGCTCCAACGGGCCACTGGCAAAAAGCTATATCTCGTTATCTAATTCGCTATTTCTGGATACAAAAATACTCGGACTTATCACGATCTTCCTCCTTACTTGATGAACAATATAACTTTTTATGATATTCACTGAACTTGCCAGATTCAGCTTAAGCCGGGTTAAATTTCTGGGTTATCAATCCGATGAAAATGCCTTCCCTTCTACCATGGAGTTTTTTTATTTTTTTACACAATTCATCAAGTGGCCCATCATTACATATAGCATCGCCATATTTTTGTTCAAACTCGTCCGATGCTTTCGTGTCTTCTAGATGCTTTAAGGGCTCCCATGTTGGGTCTGGAAAGCCTTTCCATGTCACAAGAACTAGTCGTCATTTTCCTCTGCCTTCTTTCTTAGTTCGAGCACGAAGTATTTCTTCAACATCTTGTTCATCTGATTATTCAAAAGTTGTAATTGGAAGAGGCTGTTCGTGTGGGTAAATCCGAGAGGTGCAAATGTGTTTCTGTAAGTGTTTTCTTATCATTCTTTTTCTTCTAACTCTGAATGATTACAAGCCCTTTACTTTGGATAATAGTTTACCCGGTTTAAGCACAAAATCCTCCACAATAACCATTACACTTATTACAACATTAACAATGCAAATCCCAAACTCCCAAATTCCAACTGATAGTTTTTCTTGAAGCTATTGACCTGGTAGAGAGTTCTACAGTCACTCGCCGGGGTTGGTCGATGTGGAATATTAGAGAATTGTTCTTGGTAATCCAGTAAGTTCAACATCATGAGAGCCTAAAATTTCGCTCACTTTATACTTGCCTCTCAACCAATATAGCTTTTTTCTTTGAACTATCGCTTTCATAATGCTTGCAGCTGAGCCAAACTTAGTCACCTACTTTGTACTTAGCTGGAGCCGAGCGTCTTTGACAAGCATAGGATTCCTGGTTTTGTTGTGCGCCTGCCATTGTGCTCTAGCAGAATTTTTGTATTTCTTGTAAATGCGATGAAAAGATTCTGCGCTTTTTTCTTTGGGTTGCGCTGCTTTACTGACTGGTATTATGTCATTGGGCACAAGATGGCTCCCATGAGCTATATAAAATGAACTAAGTCCAAAAGCTTTCGGCCTGTTATTCAAGGCTATTTATGTTGAATGGAGCCACTTAGCTCAGTTATTTTGCACATAATTAACAAAAGCCCACAAATACGCCCAAACTTCTTGGTTCCAGCGCTCAGTTCCATCATCTGTTCGTGGATGACAGGTTGATAATAGCCTCTTCCCAATTCCTATGAGCTGACAATGCGGCTTCCAAAACTGGTCTTCCCATTGAGGCTCTTTATCACTTTTGATAGATTTAGGGAAGCGATGGTACCTGTAAAACGATCACATGAACTTTTCAATTGCCATATCACATCAGCTATGGGGAATGCTTCTAAAGTTACATTCTTAACAAGACGATCTGTTATGACGAGAATTTTAGTTGCTTGCTCCTTACCAAATAAAGTTGACGGTGGCAATTTTTTTAAAAAAGTCCCTAGCAATATCAGAGAAAAATCGATATGGGACTGGTATGGGCTTTGAAAATCCCATTTCATGCTCCCTTCATATTTTGGTTCGACCACAGACATCACAATCTCTCAAAAATTAACGCAGATGTAGATGCATTAGAGGCCAATAATTGTCTCTCGAGAGAATTTTAATCGTACTCTTCTTTCCTGGATGTCTATCTGTAGTTGTATCATGCATCATCTATATTTTAGTTCGTAGTGTGTCTAAGGGATCATTTACAGCGTTAAGGGTAGCTCTGGGTATCGACATTCTGTCGTGAAAAAGTGATCGTTTCAGAGAATCAACACTAAACTCAGATATTTGTAGCTTGAACCGAATTCAGATGGTAAGCTTCGAAGTTTTTTTTTGAAACAGCCTTATACACTTTTTGGTATATTTTGTCCTCTGAAAGAATTTTGATCTACAGCTCGTGTAGTTCCTGATTTCGGAATACTCGACTTTTCGACGAAGTTATCGCTATCAGATTCAAGAAAGTTTGCTGTAACCACTAGCAAAGAGCTTTTTCGGGTATTAATTGCGCGGCACTTTACTCAGTTGCCTCCTCTCCCGATCGATATATTAGTTTAAATTTTTCACGAAACATAAATTCTGCCCATCGAGCTTGTCTTTAGGAGAGTTTCTGTCTTATTTTTTGAATTATTGCAAATTGCCATGATCCGTCAAAATGATGAATTCAGAACAGCTTCTTAGTTAGGTCAGTATCCGATTATTCCAGGCAATGAATAATAGCTAGTATCTCTTTATCTTATGTGGGATAGTTCTCCTATGCTGGAGAGAGCTCTTATGAATGATATGCTGTCACCTTTCATTTTACATCGTTTAACTAACGTAATACCCCCTCCCAATGGCATATCTCAAACAATCGGCTATTAAAGACATGGGTTTTTATAGTCTCACTACATTAGAATAGATACTCGAGTGAAAGAAACCTATTAACAAGTCATCAGCTAGCTACTGTTCCGTACCCTATTTAAAAATAGCCACCTTTCTAGTAAGGGCCATGAGGAGTGCTGTTAATTATGAGAACCGTGGTATGAAAAAATCTAAATGCTATTAATAAGAGAGGTCAAAACTCGGGCCAATGCTAAGGTAAACAACGTGCACCGTGGAGTTCAAAGAAGGGATTTCGAAAAACTGCTAGCTATGAGAGTTCGCGTGCTTGTGCCCCCCCCCCCCAAAAAAACGGGCACAAAGTAAATAATTGTCCGAAATGGCGTGCAGCAAAACCATCTACGGAAGAATCGTGGGCATTCGAAATAGATACTCATCATTCGGGCATTTTCCAGTCGGAAAAGGAAGAGTATTGAGTGAAGATGGGCTCAGGATTGTAAGTAAGCTAAATTCAAAAACGTTTTTGATAAATTAGAAAGTCTTAACAATCCTCTTTTCTTAATTTTGGAAGACTTAATTGAGCTAACTATGTTATTAGACTCCTTAAGACTAATATACCATGCTTGCTTTGATATAGCAACTAAATTGCATTTCTCAAACTTTAAGACCGATCATATCAAAACTACTAATCTTCTCCTTAAACGGAGGAGTATCATACATTATATGAACTTGAAACGTACTTTCTGGCTATGTAGTGATATATCCTCTCCTTCTGTACTGTGTAGTTTCTTAATTTTGGCCGAGAAGTCATTCTACTTCCTCTTATCGATTTCCGCGTACATCATCACGTTACTTGAGAATAAATGAAATTTACAGTCATGTAAATATAATCAACTTTGACAAGCCTAGTATCCATTATTATTAATTGCTATTTATTTATTTATGGAAGTTATCAGCAATAAATCATATTTACTAGAATTATAACGGTGAATGGGACTAGAAAGTCTAAAAAAACCTGTAAACTGTCTCCGTTCCATCAGATTGGTCTCAATCTAATATAGCTATAGAAGTTTTCAACTTTATTAATGGTGCTGTTCATTCGACTCTCACAGTCAATCTTTTTAAAAGGTGTTTTGGATATATTAAAGTATAAAGAAAGATCTTCTTGGATGTTTGATGTCTTCAAGGGTGACGTAATCCTATCTCATGAAGCCAAAACAAGGTTATAAGGATTAATTTCCGTAAAAAAACAGGATAACTTATTAAAATAAAAGGAGAAAGAATCATGTGATGGGTATAGATTGCTATATCACGTGATCATATAAATACTTATTATGTAATACTATTGTAAATATAAATGGTCTAGAATATTCAATATAAACTTCATGCTTCTAGCTCTACAGGTTATGGCCCTATAACTTCCGCTACCCATGATGCATCATTAAAATTTCCTTTATTTTATTTTTGACACCTTTTTTTCACGTGCTCCTGTCTTCACTTTTCTTCAGATAAATACAAGCAGCTACTCATGTACTAAAATATGTCAAATTATACACAAAAGCCCTCTAAAGAGGCAGATGAAAACTCCTCTCACACGTCGTGTAATCACGTTGTAATCAGTAAAATTACGTTTGCTTCTGAAGATGATGTCAAAACGTCTCTGGCTGTAGCAAACCGGAAAACTGAGGTGTGGACTATATCAGAACGACTAAATAATATTGAGAAAATGGTTCCTCTGCCAAAACTGACATCATCAAATTGGAATCATTGGTATGAATCCGTACAGCAGCTGATATATCTCACAGAAACTGCCTGTGTTTTTCTTTCTGACTTTCCCACTACTAAAGCCACCACAATGTGGTCAGCATGTTGGAAATCTAAACTGAGAGAATCTGCTTCACTTATCAGAACTGGCATACGCGAGTCTCCGTTGGCTATTCTCACTACTATTGTCGTTCAAACACAAGCAACTTTGCGCTCAAATCTAATGACTTTAATACAAAGATTTTCGACCTTTCAAGCAATGAAAAATATGTCAATTCAAACATTTATAAAAGAATATGAAAAACGATATAATGACTTTAAAGATAACAACATCATTACATCAGAAATGAAGCGCCAAATGAAATATTTGCTTCTTTTCAACATAACTACCAAAGACCCACACCTTGCTAATCGTTGTCGGTCCCATTCTTTTGAGGAACATCTTGCTGAGTTGACACAATATAAGTCTATCGTTAAAATATAGCCGACCAAAAATAAATCAATCAAATGTAATTACTGTGGCAATATTGGTCATACTGAAAATGATTGTAGAAAGAAGAAAAAGGCCTCAAAAGATCGTAATGTTAATGTTAATAGTAAAGTTCTTTCTGTTGTTAATCCATCAGATTCTTATCAATTAGATACAGGATCAAGTTATCATGTATCTGTAAATAAAGATGATTTCTCTTCTTACTCTACCTCTCCAGTGAATGTTCAAGTAGCAGGTGGTGATCAAGTCAAAGCTCTCGGTCATGGTAGCCTTAGATTTCCATCTCTCAATAATCAAAAAGATGTACTTCATGGAGCTATTCACATACCCGGACAGTAACAAACCATTCTTTCTACTTCTCAATTAGAAAAACAAGGTTTTTCCATTCGATGGCCATCAGGCTATCGTAATATTGAGCTCATCCGCCCAAATGGGTCCTTATGTGCCACATTCCAGCGCATACGTGGTAGATTATTACATAAACCCACTATATCAAACAGTGATCAACCTTCTGTATATTCGGTAGCTCGTAACTGGCACAGTATCCTTGGTCATCCAGGTCAACATGCCCAAAGAATGTCTTTAAAAGACGCAAAGATCCATAACTATAAACCTCCGCATGACTGTGAAATATGTATTTAATCTAAAATTACAAAATGCAAAGGTCATGGTACTCTTCGATATGCAACCTCATTTGGTGAAGTCCTACATTTTGATCTAGTTGATGGTCAAATGTCTCTCCTCCCAACAATCACAGACAAATCTGCTCCTAATACGACATGAGTTTTGCTTGCTATAGATGAATTTACGACATGGAAATGGGCTTGGCCAATTTTCTCCAAAAAGACTGTTCCCACTCAAATTCGATATCTGCTCGAAAATTTAAAAACTAAATTTAAAATAACACCTAAACGCATTCACACTGATAGTGGCACCGAATTTCAAAATTCTAATCTTCAAGATAAGCTCCTTTCTCGTGGAATGGAATGGTACAAATCTTCTTCTCATGCACCTGAACAAAATGGCATAGTTGAAAGAAATGTCAGGACAGTTACAGAGAAAATGCGAACATTCCACTCACAATCTAGCTTGCCACTAAAATTATGGCCAATTATACTTACTGCTGCAATTCATACTCTCAATATTACTCCTGTTGGTAAATCCAAGAGGTTCAATATGTGTTTTTTTGTAAGTGTTTCTTATTATTCTTTATTTCTTCTAACTCTGAATGATTACATGCCATTTACTTCGGATAATAGTTTACCCGGTTCAAACACTAAATCCTCTACAATAACTATTACACTTAATACAACAATGATAATGAAAATACCAAACTCCCAAATTCCAACTGACAACTCCAAATAAAATAGCTCCTAAATCTTCATACTTTGCCGTATATAATAAATTGCCAAAAATTCAAAATCTTCATCCTTTTGGTTGCCGTGCATATTGGCTTGAATCTGATCAGAATAAATTAAATTCCAAAGCAAAAGATGGTATCTATGTTGGTACTGAGTTCACAGGAGGCTATATAATACTAAATCCCGAAACTCTTCGAACAGTAGTACGACGTGATATTCGTGTCCAAGAAAGTTCCTTTCCAATAAAATCATAGATCTTAGCCTTACATAACTCAAACCGAGATATAGTCAACACTACGTTAAGTGGAAGTAAAGCAAAACAATGGAATGAAGCTATAGATAATGAAACTAAAAATATGGAACAAAACAAAGTCTGGACACTCATACCTAAATCTGAAGCCAAGGGGAAATAAGACACATATGCTGATGCTCTTCCTCCGACTACAATGCGAATGCTTTTAGCCTTTGCAGCCACCCATAATCTTCATATCCGTCATGTCGATATTAAAGCGGCGTTTCTCCACTCAGATATTGACAAGCCACTATTTATTGAAAAACCTCATAGTCGTGAGAAACCAGATGATTTGGTTTGTAAACTTCATAAATCTATTTATGGCTTACGAACAGTACCAAAACGCTGAAAACTGAAACTTCGTCAAGTTTTAAATATTTTAGGTCTCGAATCACTCAAAAAATGATAGAAATATTTTTCGCCATAACCAAACAATAATCTCAACTTATGTTGATGACTTTATTGTAAGGGTCTTAAGATAATTTGATATTCTCAAAGTAACCAGAGCTATGTACAAAAGATCTTAAAGTGAAGATCGAAAAAGTATGAGAACAGTCTCTTATTTATTTACAAATTGTTACCTCTGACATCATTACTTGATTCAATCTTTTGAATTGTGATTTCTCATGCCTTCGTCTTCCACTTGTTTACAAGGTATGAAATTACATACACAATGACGTTTGTTTATAAATAACTTAGATTAAAAAATATATTTTGGTAAGGCTGTAGATTTTACCCACTCTGCTAGCCTTACTACTTAAAATAAGCATTGATAAGGCTGACCTATATTTCTGTCAGCCTTATAAGAATAAAAGGTGTTCTGATGACGCGATCCAAAGACAATGCATGTTTTTATGCGTCTTGCATATTTGTCTTTTCCAGCCTAGGCTTTTGACTAGGTAACGCAAGGCTTTAGCCTATGACATTTATGATACTATCTACAACCATTGACTACATTGATACTACTATCAAGGCTCTAACGAATGTATTTAAACTTAAGAATCTTGGTGATATGACGAAATTTCTTGGAATTAATGTTGATAACAGAACTGATAGTATTCGTATCAATCAACATGCTAAAATTGAAGCTCTCTGTAATGATGTGGGCATGGCCCATTGTAGAGGAGCTAACACGCCAATATCTGATGACAATTTAATTGATCGAGATACAGATAAACTATGTACCAATCTCGAACCCACACTATATCGTTCAGCTGTCGGAACTCTGTTACATGTTGCAAATATGACAAGACCTGACATTCAATATGCAGTTAATAGACTTTGTCGCTATGTTAAAAATCCATCACAAAATGCCTTTCTATCTTTAAAACATCTTATTCGATATGTCTCTCCTACAAAAGATGCCGCTCTCTTCTTTCCCCAAAACTAATAAATCCCAACTTACAGCCTCATCAGATTGTAGTTGGGGTACTACGAACTCTCCAAAAGGAACTCCAGGTGTATTCTTTTGAATTAATGGAATCCCAATTGCGTGATGGTCAAAGAAGCAGTCTATAACTGCTCAAAACACTTGTGAAGCGGAATATGCAGCCATGTGTAACGGTTAGTAAACCGAAGGTGACCTGCAGCTCATGCTGGCTAGCATAAGCGAATTGCTAAATTGAGGTTCTAAAAATAACCTGAAAATTGACGTGTGATTTAGCAATGTCTATTTCTGATTCAACGCATAAAATATGCTATTTATAGGATACGAGTATTTGCTGACACAGATTCTTATCAAGTCTCAGGACGGGTATCTATGTTGTCATGTTTGATTCTGGAAGATAAAAATAGTTGATTAGAATATATAAGAAAGGCCTTTTAGACTTAGATAGTTTGTTCTCCATAGAAAGAAAATAAACTACCGTCACTTACTAAAATGCTCATTGCTTTTCCTATTTGAACCGTAACATTGTGAAAGGCAAGTGCGAAATCGGACAAGCACGAAAGCTATGCCAAGAAATAATCTATATTTATCTATGGTTTTACACAGGAAAGAAACAATACAACTATATACAATAAAGGAAAACGGTAGGTGATTCCCGTATGGGATTGGTATTCCTAATCGGGATGCACTTATCTGAGTGATCCCGCATGTTCGAACAAGTCTGTCCAATTTGGGAGACACTTGTCGAGAGTGATCAGGTCTTACTCTTCATGGACCTTGCCCTTGTCCTTTATTCCACATAGAACGTATACCACGTGACTTCTGGGAGACCAACTCCCAGTCAATTACAAATCGGGCCTAGCCCGTAACAGCAGCTCTCACAACTTTATGCATTGCTGCGCAATGGATTCAACCTCTATACAATGAGTTGTTTCTAACTTACAGTATATCCATAATAACAGAAATCGATAACACTGCTGCAATGATAACTGCTAATTCCAAAGAAAATTTCAGCAAGAAATCGACATTTCTTAATGCGACAATCCTCTGTCAGAGATTCTATACAAGATGGGCTTATCAAACTAAAATATACTCCTATAGACATTTGCAAAGCTGATGATTTAACAAAATTATTGCAACGTCTAAAACATAGGTCATTCTGCAACCAAATTAATTTAGATCTAAAGCAATCAGTTTCTGGGGGGGAGGGGGGGTGGTGATGGGTATAGATTGCTATATCACGTGAGCACGTGAATACCTATTATGTAATACTGTTCTGATGTAAATATATACAGTCTAGAATATTCAAAATAAACTTCACGCTTCTGGCTCTACAAATCATTTATGACTTCAAGTTATTTAAGAAAGATTCATCAAATCCAAAGGGCGGACAATCGTAACTATCTTAAACATTATATAAACTCCAAACCTGAAATTAAAAAGTGTTCTCGAAACCTATTTGATCATGTATGGATTGTTATGCTCTGTTAAATATTTAAAACTTAAAAGTTGCGACACCTGTGTGATTCGAACACACGCTCCCAAGGGAAATGCCTTGACGTTATCTGAAAATAGCAGGGCATCGCGTTAACCACTCCGCCAAAGTGCCCATGGATTGTCCCAGAAAATATTCTACTATATAGAGCACGATAATTAAATCTTGCTTGTCTTGTTTTGTCATTAATTACTATTATTAATCATAATTTGGAGAAGCATCGAAATTGATGAAACTGTTAACTTCAGCATGATCATTTCTTGACCATGAGTTAGCATATTCACGTTGAATTTATCAATAGCGATTATCAAATGATCATCCCACAGTAAAAGTTGTAGCACTGCTTAAAACGAGTGTAGAGTAAGTCTCACAGTACACATCACAAATGTAAATAAATTTGAAAAGTCGGCAATGTGCCGCTTGTAATTAGAATAAGGAACATTATGGTTACGGTACGGTCTATACTTGATATTGCAATCTTCTTAGCTCTTGAATCAACTTCTTCCTAAATACTTAAATCCCCTATTTCCAACCCATACATTATTCAAATTTTATTTTGCTTAGTGTGAGTTCTACTACTAAGGTATAATATATAATTCCTATATTCAATGATTCAGATAAAGATGATTTTTCTATTCTATTTTCTATTTAGATAATATATATATATATATATATACAAAGGGGTGAGCTACATAAAATCGCTAAGCCTAATCTAGCTAACCGTGTGGAACACTGGTCTTCGGGTCCGACTCTTAGAATCAGTAAAAAAGCTTGATAGAAAGGTAATTTACACCACTCGAGTGATGCGTCAATGAGTGTATAATAGCTTTTTTATATACTTATGATGTGTGTTATCACTGAGCGTTGTACTCTGTCACTACCAATTCGAAATGCAATTAAACTATGACAACATCATATATTAAATCAGACTATTGAAAATCTAATAATTTGGGTAATGTTACATTGATATGGTAGATGGGTGAAATGTTGTCTGTCTTTTTGCAATTACTACATGTCGAGCGTCCCTCCCCTTGAGCCCTTATGTTATTACGGACGTCGCGTTGTTATGTTTCCTCTACTTTCTTTTGAACTAATACACCCAGTGAATCTTCTACAAGAAACGCTTATTTCTGACCTGAATGTGTCTAATCGAGGCGTTAATGTCTCCTGAGAACTTATATTTGCTCTTTGAAGCATTTGCAGTATTGCCGACTAAAGAGTTTTTTATGCGCTATAATCTAGATGCCTATGACATATGACGATATGAAGGTTCAGAGGTTATAGCCTAGCTCCAAAATATGCAGCTTTTGTATTCTGAGGCGTAATTGCTTACCTATTAGTTCTCCTCTTGTTAATAAGATACGATTTACCACATCTTCTATACCTTTCATTTCAGCCAGACGGTGCTCAAGTCCTTTATAATCCCTATCAAGCATGCATCTAAGCATGTCATATTACTTTTATATGCTCTCATATGACAATGAGCTCTAAAAATAAATAGACACTTGGGGGCTTTCTTTTTTCTACGAATTGTAATTTTGAGTGCAGTGTAGTTTTCGGCTGTATCTTGAGAATAATTTCTTTGGAGTCTCATAAGGTCTCTACAACAACTATTGTTTGCAGCTCTTAAAATTGAGTTTCCATGATTTTTTGTTAAGATACTGCGTTTGGCAGTCCAAGAGAATGAGATTTTTGAAATATAGATTATAAATTTTTACATCTCATGGATAAATAAAGTTTATTACTATGTTATTATTAGGATTCTTCCCGCGATTATGATGAAGGATATCGTTATAATTAGACCCCAAAGAATGCTAGGTTATAATTATACCGTACAGAGTTATAATTTCATTGTTTTCCGACTAAACTTGTAGATTAACACTTCAAATGAGGGATTCTAGGTGGCTAGCAAAGTTGAATCAGTATTAGGGGGACTGGTTCTCACGGAATATTGAGTTTTTATTTTCATTCTTAAAATGGACAAGCAATTATCAGTGACTAATAAGGTTGGGTCATTACTAGAGATTGTGGAGTATCAGCATGAGATCGACCCGCAAAAGCTACCTCAGGGAGTACTATTCATACGTCTTCGAGCTCTGGACGAGGCCAGAGGCACTGAGGCCTCGTGTTAGGTACAAATATGTTACCTAGTCTGCGTGGTTAACTTCAAAGCGATTGAAAATGATCCTCACGTTTGATCTAGGAATTTATTGTCTAAAATATTTATTTTTGAGTTTGGGTTAGTGATCAAGAACATATTTTACATTTACAGCAGCTTCAACTCAGGAAAATGATTTGGTACTATAGTCCTAATTATCACAGATATAATTATTACTACAATTAAGGTGTGATTGTTAATGAACACCTGAGAAGAATCAAGGGCTGAGTTTTTTAATTGTTGTTGTGTAGGAAAATTTTCGAACACGGCGATATAAACTATGATTTATGTAGCAAATGTAGCCATGACCGCTCATGGATCCGCAGCAATTTTAGAAGGTAGTCTTCATATGTATTGAGCTCCAACATTATGCTAGGTTATCAGAACAGCTGCATATCCATTTGTTTTGGCGGTGGAGGGATAATGGTCACGACGACAAGAGGACATTAAATGTGAAGAGACTTTTTAGGACCATCAAGGACAGAATACTCTATAGAGTTGCTATAATCATATTAGTTCGGATTGAAATTTAGTTGATTCTAAAGTTGCTTCTGAGAGAGTAGGGCCGTATCAGAGCTCTGCTATTGTAGGCAAGTATAGGGACGCTTTTGTGGGCGGAGGACAATGGACCCTCATTTACTTAAGCGTCTGAAAGCTATTTCAAGTTTCTAGTACTGTACTTGTTGACCTGCCATTTGTACTAGCAATTTTCACCATCGTAACTGTCAGTGTCTTTTCTCTTAGTTAGGACGACTTTTGCTTCAATTATTTTCGTAGCGGAGAAATTAAATGAATTATTTAAAAATAACTGGTGAATATCTACATAATTGATAGGTAGCATTTCTTAATAGATTCTACTCGCATTCGGGAATATTGTCGAATAGTTCTTTGTTATGTGCTTAGGAGCTTAGAGTTGTCTTTTTCAATTAGCAGGTTAACTTTACATGAAAATTTTTATCACGTGTAAAACGACAAGCACTCAGTGGACGCCTTTTTGTACCTACATCGATGGTGACTCATACACGTGCCTGATATTAACTAAGCAAAGAGTCAAGGTGACTTGAACTAATACATGGAAACGTTATTTTATGCTATATTGAATACACTTCTCATGTGATAAATCTTTTTCATCAACTATAATTCTACTCATGTTGGTGTATGGTCGGCCTCTCTACTACAAACATGGCCTCTCAAGGCGTGCTTCCGGTACGAAATTTAGTGTACATCACGTTTCTATCGGTCTAACTATGATTTCTTCTTTTCTACAGGTCTTTTCATCCTCTAAGCTTAGAGTTATCGCACTGAGTAAATCGATAGTGAAAATCACTGCGGCTGCAGCTGTATTACAATGGAAGAAGAGACAATATACAACGTTGAGAAAATCGCCAGTTGATGACTCGAATTTAATTACGAGAGAATTGGTATTTAATCTTTATTAAGCCTCTTGTACTCTTACATTTTAAGTAGTTCTGCTATTAGCTTTCCGGCTATTTAGTAAGTTTCGCTGCGAATGACAAGCTAATAATGGATATAGCAGTCTAGCTTATTGTCGCGACCCGAGAATACATCAAATCCGATTTTCAAATCTTTTGCTAGAAACAATGCAGTTAGATTTTCTAGGCCTATGGTAAATAGCTATGGTCTTAGATTATCTCTACAGTCTCGCCAACTTTCTTCTGTAGCTCAGTTCAAGATCCGAAATAAGAACTCTATTCTTCATAACTTCGCTACTGTTCAAAAAAGGACACTTTTTGGGAGCGCATCAAGAAGCACTTTGGCATTCTTAGAAGAATCGGCAAATAAATTTCCAGATGATGCTAATAAACAATGTGTTTTCTATCAAGCATTACTTCGGGCAAATATGTCGGCCATTATTGTGGAAAGACACCAAAGTAAAAAATATGCAACCAATACTGCCTGTGAGAATTTATATCATCAAGCTTTAGGAGCATTAAATCCTTCGAGTTCATCTGTGAATCAAAACCGATTAACACCACAAACTGGCAACAGCTTTAATGCCTCTCAGTTACAGGCTGTTGGCCAAGCAATCGCTGCTAACTCTCAAGGAGGTAACGTAGCTATTTCACGTACCTCAACGTCTGGCAAAGATTCCCCTCTGTACGTTGTTGTCGAAGAGAGTCTAGGCGTGCAAATCTTTAAATGGTTCAAATTCATAGCCGTATTCGGCTTCATTATTTACTTTAGCTTAGCCCTTGTCACTCTTGTAATTGATTCTCTTCAATCAATAAAAAAAGTTGGCGGTAAAACAGATTCTGAAGCAAAGGCTGAACAACAGAATGTCCGGTTTTCTGATGTACATGGCTGTGACGAAGCTAAGGAAGAACTCCAGGAGCTCGTTGAATTTTTAAAGAGTCCTGAAAAGTTTTCAGCCCTTGGTGGAAAGCTTCCTAAAGGTGTCTTACTGATAGGTCCTCCTGGTACTGGAAAGACTCTATTAGCTCGTGCAGTCGCTGGCGAAGCTGGTGTTCCATTTTTCTTCATGTCAGGAAGCGAATTCGATGAAATTTATGTCGGTGTTGGAGCCAAACGTGTCAGAGAGCTATTCGCAGCTGCCAAGTCCAAGTCTCCGGCCATTGTATTCATTGATGAGCTAGACGCTATCGGGGGAAAGCGAAGTGCTCGGGACTCCAATTACGCAAAACAAACCTTGAATCAATTACTGACCGAACTAGATGGTTTTGATCAAAACAGTGGTGTTATTATCTTAGGCGCAACGAACTTTCCTGAGTCATTAGATAAAGCTTTGACTCGACCCGGAAGATTTGATCGCAATGTTGTCGTTGACCTTCCTGACGTTCGTGGTCGTATGGCAATCTTGAAGCATCATATGAAGAAAGTAGTAGTTGCTAGTGATGTGAGCATTGAAGTTTTGGCTGCTGGAACACCCGGCTTCTCTGGTGCTGAACTTGAGAATGTTATAAATCAGGCTGCCGTTCGTGCAAGTAAAGCTAAGTCATCGCACGTCTCTATGCTAGATTTTGAATGGGCCAAGGATAAATTGATGATGGGTGCAGAGAAACGCAGCATGCTTATACCTCAGAAAGAAAAAGAGTTGACAGCATATCATGAGGCAGGACATGCACTAGTCTTGATGTTTACAAAAGGAGCGAATCCACTTCATAAGGTTACGATTATGCCTAGGGGTCAGGCCCTTGGTATTACATTTCATTTACCTGAAATGGATAAATATTCAAAAACAGTTGAAGAATACCGAGCGACTATAGATGTCTGTATGGGAGGTAAAGTTGCGGAAGAGTTGATTTTTGGTGCAGAAAAAGTTACGAGTGGCTGCTCAAGTGTAAGTGATATTCGTTTTAAACGCTTTTCAATTTTCTAACATTAACCAGGATCTCACCCAAGCTACTCAGGCTGCATATTCAATGGTAGCAAGCTTTGGAATGTCTGAAAAGCTAGGACATGTTGATTTAGCCTCTAACTACGAGAATCTCTCGGCTGGAACGAAACAATTAGTCGAATCTGAGGTTCGCCGAACATTAGACGATGGGTACCATCGAGCAAAAAAATTACTTACAAGTCATCAAAAGGAACTTCATCTTCTTGCAAAAGCTCTTTTGGATTATGAAATGTTAAATCGAGAGGAAGCATTTAAAGTGATAAGAGGAGAAAAACTGGAGGGTAAGACTATTATACCAAGAGGCTCAATCAAGATTCCAGACTTGAGCGTGGACATAGCTCCTACTTTACCTTCTTTACCAGGGACAGTCATGCAACCCCCGGCTGGGAAGGAACCGCCTCATGGAGATACTTTAGATTAAGTGAATCGGTAAGAACTAGTTATTTTGATAAGTAGATTTTTTTTGTTTTAAATTTTTTTTCCTACTTCGTGGGAACCCATATTAAAGCGTTTTTTTGTCTTTATTGTAGAATAAGTTGGTAGATGCAAAAAAAGTCAAGGTTGAAAGATTTATAAGTATAAATTAAGTCATAGGATAGGCAAGGTAATTAGCAGGCGGTTGATGTAAATTTAAAAAGATGGAACATGTTCAGTTAAGATCAGTGGCATTAAATTCGACCAATTTTTTCGCAATTTTTAATTCTAAAGCCATTCTCTACAGCGCTATCAAGGTCTTAAGCTCAGTCATAGATCGAGCCTATCTGATATAAACACTTCTATCTAATAAAAATTCCATTGTATCGTTCGGCCAGATTTATCTACCATATTTTGTGTAGGCGCAGTGGACAAATTTTTCATGCGATGTAAGAGGCTACACGTTTAGTTAATTTTTATATTAGTAAGGACCTAGTTATGACAACATAATTCATCCTTGGAAAAGTATTATTATAATCAACATGGAAACACTCTACACGCAACACTAGGGTGCGGGAAAGGAGAGGCATGAGGAGTGAAGCCTCAGCGATATTAACTGGACCATCATATTATAGAAATATGGCATTAATAACAATAGATGGTATCGGTACAACAATAGTGAGTGTCCAAAATTAGATACTAGTGTAACCGAAATCATATCACGTGACTGTGTTCACAATATAAAGAGAAGAATTCAATGTACATAGAGATAGATAGAATAAAAATAGGAGATAATTAAATTTGAATTGAACTTGTTTTAAAATAAAAAAGCGTACACCCCAAAACCAACACTGATCAGTGATTGCTTGAAATACAATCACAGATTAGAAAGGTCAAACGAAGAGATAGGAATTAATGCTATACACGTAAGGTCGATTTTGCTTCTAATACCTGTGCTAAGAGAAGTTTAACTGAATTAAATAAGCTCGATTGTGTGCGTTCTTAATTTCAACTGGCTTCTAAGGGATTTTGAAGAAGCTAGAAATAGTCATTAAATTATCTTTCTCAGTCACTCAGATCCGCGTCTACCACGCATCGATTTTTGGAGAGACTTGATATCGCTTTTTCTCAGCATTGCTAGAATTTCCAAATATTATATATAAAGCCTGTGCTTGAGCATAATCCACAAAAATGAGTTCTACACCTCATAAGACGCCTCTCAAGGATTGCAACGCGTTTAGTGAGAAACAAATGGAAAGGCGGCTTAACATAAATGATCCTGATATGTGTACGGAAGAGGGCATCACAGATTTTATTCTATAAGCCATCACAACCTGTCAGGGGCTTGATTTTCACGACGAAGACTTATGGGAAGATTTTACAAGATGGACTATTGCAATTTTGATATGGCTGATAGAACGGCAATTCGACTTTTGAGAGACCATCTCTGTGAAAATGGTGTATAGGTTTTTAAAAAGCAGGCAGCACCTATAGTAAAAGCCCTAGCAGATGTTCTGTTGGAAAGTAAACAACACATATGGAGCGAAGAACAAATCGGAGAGCAAAAACAAGGCTTAAGACCTTTTAACTCTAGGCACGGAAATAGAAAACCGCCAACAACTGGTAGTGTAGTCAGCCATGAAGCTTTCGCTCAAAAACTTGAAACTCTCCCGATTATGTATCCAGCAATGACAGAGCCTCTTCAACGCTCACAATGCCATCCTGTGGGAACATTGATACAGCCCACTTCTGTTTTTACCCCTAATATGATCAAGCGACATTTTCAACTCCGACCGAAGACTATTGTAGATACAAAAATAGATCAGCAACAACTCCTTACTTCTCCAAAACAAATTACCTCAGATCATACTGAGGATTTTTATCGAAGTCCTATTCAACAAAAATCAAAAGCCAAGAACCTTTTGAGGACAGTTACACTTAAGGATATACAACCCCCAAACCCGCCTTCTCCAACTCAAAACCCAACACTTCATTCGCAAATACACAACCCTAATACACAATCAGCTTCGCAAAAACCTTATCAAACTATTCCTCCAACTTATTATCCCCCCATCCCAGAGCATGATTTACCAAACCAGTACAATCCTACGTATAATCGAATATCAAGAGATCAAAATAATTTATCAAATATCAAATATCCAATTCCTTAATATAAAATGATATCATCAAATAAACGAAGAGACAAAACTTTTCCCTATCTATGAAATAGGAAATCATACAAAAATGTATAGAGATGAAGATAGATCTAGTGGCACCTCTGACAGCTTTGACCTTTGCCTTGGCATATTTATTGATGTATGTCTCAAAACGGGTGTGCAACAACAATTTTTTAAGGATGCATTTTCAATAATGCTTAAAGGATCTGCACGAGAATATTCTTATTTGCACCTGATGAACAATGGCTTGTCTTTTCAAGATATGACACAAAAACTAAGAGCACCCTTTGAGATAGCTGGGCGTCAACTGCAAATGATTTCTAAATGGAAAAGTATAACGTTAATGAAGACTATTGGAGAAAATCCAAACAAGACTGTCTCTGAATGTTTTGAGTTACTAGTTACGGAATTTCGTAGAACTCAACTACTTTTGCCACCGAGATTTCAGGGTGACCTTAGTCTTTGGGACGCTATTATTGACGCTGTTCGTAACATTCAAGAATGCTCTTTAGCATGCTACAAACCAGCCCCAACTTTTGAAGCATTATGTGCCGATATTAGAGCATCTATTGCAACGGAAGAGCGTCTCAAGAATGTAGCATCAACTTCAACAACATTCAAAACCTTCCCATCAATGCCCGTACCTATTAATGACCAACAGCTTTTTACAGATCGTCAGTATAAAGGATCGAGGATACGTCAGAATTCCAATAGGTACAGTAAATATTCTAGTTCTGTATTTCCTAAAAGATGCTTCGTTTGCAAGGGGGAAGGTTTTTGGTCGTCAAAACATTCAAAACTTGAACGTGATAAATCATACAAAGCGTTCCAAGAGCGGCTTACAGCCAATGGTAAACCATCTGGAGATAAACGAATGAGACAATACATTACTGAATGTGAAGGGACAGACACTCCAAATGAAGAAGCAAATATCTGGGATACATTAATCATGAACCTAGAATTTGATGAGGAAGAAATTGATGATTATCTTATTGATGAAAAATTCTTAACATCTTATGGTAATATATCTGGCTACGAAACGTTGTGCGTTCTTAATAACTAATTATTAAAACACGCTCTTGCTCGGATAGATTCATCTCTTGATTCCTCTTCGGTTGACAATATTTTCAATCCCAGCCATTCTATTATTAAAATCCCCTCAGCTCCTATGTGATCCATACGCCCGATTAATTATGAAATCCCCTCTACTTTCACACATTCTACACGTTATTCAGACCATACTTTCCAAGGAATAATGATAGACACAGGAGCAGTAAGAGTATCGACAACTGGAAAGAATCAGTACCAAGCACTATCCAAGATCCGACATCTACAACTAGATAAATCTGAAGCAGACCAGGCCAATAAATGCTTTGGTATAGGTACTGCTAGTTTAATAGGGTCTAAAACTCTTGAAACACCAATTGGGAAAATTAAATTCCATATAATGTCTTCAGATACACCGTTTCTATTATGTCTCCAGGACATGGATTTATTACGAGTCAAATTTGAAAATTTAAGAAATGTTTTTAATACAAGGAGACAATATTTTTCAGGTCGTACGAAAATGGGGCTATCCGTGGATTTTGCTGCAATGTCATGAGGCTAATATAGTCTATAATTACATGGGCAGTATTGCTGAATGCCATCTAACTGAAGAAGAACTCCGTCGGCTACATCGACGATTTGGGCATCCTTCAGCAAGACGGATTGCTAAAGTCTTACAACGTTCAGGCCACGAATTTGACGTAAAAATACTCAAGCAACTTACTAAATATTGCCACTTTTGCCAGAAACATGGAAAGTCACCTGGATGATCTAAGTTCACAATACATGATAATTTTGAATTCAATTACTGTATTTATGTTGATGTCATGTATATTGATAATCATCCTTTATTTCATGTTGTCGATAGAACTACTAGATATGGGGCAGCCCGATGGTTGAAAAGTATGTCAGCATGAGATACGTGGGATGCATCATGTTGTTGGATCGACGTTTACATTGGACCTCCCGATGTAATCGCCCATGATGCTGGTAAAAATTCTGCATCAGAAGAATTTCGTCAACGCGCTACATCAATGCAATTGTTACTAAAGAAGTACCGGTAGAATCTCACAATTCGATTGGTATCGTTGAACGATATCATGCACCCTTACGTCGGGCATATGAAATCATACGTGAAGAATTAAGTGATACCCGAAAAGATGTAGTACTACAAATGACAGTAAAGGCAGTGAATGATACGGCAGGCCCTGATGGCATAGTACCTACACTATTAATTTTTGGTATCTATCCAAAAATTAATTCGACCGATCCACCTCACCCAACCATCTCTCAACGTGCCGAAGCTATCAAATCAGCGATGAAAGAAGTTCGTCGTCTTCACGAAAAACGTCAGGTAACAAATGCTTTACGAATGAGAAATGTGCCTGATGTAACACATATTCATGATCTCCCCTTGGGATCTGATGTAATGGTTTGGCGTGAAAAAGAGAAGTGGACTGGACCGTACAAATATCTCGGTATAAATGGCGAATCATGTATAATAGAGATGCCCCATGGCCCACCTATCTTCAGAAGTACTGTCGTCAAGCCGTATTACATAACAGATCCGAAACATCAATCACAACAAATTATTGTAGATGAAGAACCAATTACTCAAACTCCCCGATATCCAGTAAGAAAAAGGATTTCAACCCAAAAATTACGTGATTCAAAGTCCGTTCATGACACATATAACACTTCAACCTTCGTCTCCGCCAAAGAAAAACTTGATCTTGAGTTATCGAAAGATTTACGCAAACAGAGTATAATCAAAACACCAGACCCACCTTTTGAATTATCCAGAAGACAAGAAATTGACAGGCTTATTGCACGTGGTGTCTTTGAGCTGATCCCTTGGAATATTGAATTCCATAATAACTGTAATTTTTTTAAGTCCAGATTCGTCGATGAAATTAAAGGTAAAGATACGACAAAACCGTATGAGAAATCACGTTTAGTTATCCAGGCGTACCATGATGATGGTTAAGTAGAAATACTGACCCAATCTCCAACCATTCAGCGCGTTAGCAAACGCCTAATTTTAGCAATAACCCCTTCATTGTTTGATAAATGTAAGCTCTACCTGCGTGAAATTTCTCGGGCATATGTGCAGTCTACGACAAAACTAAACCGCTTGATTCTAGCTAAACCATCGAAAGAAACTGCTTCATCTCTTCCCCAAAACACTGTGATGCATTTGATTGAACCCTTGTATGGAATCCCTGAGGCTGGGACGCACTGGTTCAAAACGTATTATAATCACCACACGGAAAAGTTGTCGATGGAAACGTCGACATATGATCCGTGCTTAATGATTATGACCACAGGAACGAAGACATTTGGTATTGTAGGAATGCAAACCGATGTCACGTTGTTTTTAGGTAATGAGAAATTTGCAAAGCTGGAAAGTGAAGAGTTGGTGAAAGCCAATTTGAAAGCTAAACCGGTAGAAATACTTTCGAGTCAGAGCCCACTACTTTTCAATGGCGTCAAATTATTCAAAGTTGATAGAAATATCATCCTTAAACAAAAAGGACAGGGAAAACGAATTGAAATGATTGACAAAAAGTCTCCGACTAAAAGTCGTGATTACCTAGTGCAACGTGCCAGGGGCGCTTATATTGCCACCATATGCCAGCCAGAAGCAGTCTATGACTTATCTGTCGCGGCTCAGTATTAGAATCCGACAGATGAAGAAATTATATCATTTTACCTTGTGGTTATTAACAAAATCACGTCAATATACAGTCAGGCCTCTCTATGATCGATAGAAGTAGGTAGTAAATGTCTATCGCGATTCAAAAATTAACTTTTAGTGCGTAGTTTATTATCATCATTGTATATGTCCACTCAATCTCTCGTGAGCCATAAAGATCTTATACTTAAATCGTATTCCTACGTAAAAATTGAGCGTCGATTAATTGAGGAATAACCTAAGTACAGCTCGTTTTTTAAAAATCTATCATGTAATGCGCGGCCACCTACTGCGCTTTTCCTCTGCCTCTCCAAACCAGGATAACTAAACGAAGGGCAGTTATGCAATGCATAAATGTAAGTCAGTATTTGACGTAATTCATGCTACATAGTATCAATGCTACAATTACCCTGTCATATGGTTATGACTAAGTAAACAATAATTGAATGTAAACAACGTCAAGATAGAAATACTTGATTATTAGAATGCCATTAATTGTTCTAAGGTTATTGATGATTGTAACTTTAGTGCTTCTAAATATCTATCCAAAAAATAATTATATTCTCAAGCCACCGTCTGCATTGTAAGATCTTCTTTAAGAAACTCTGCATTCGTCGAGCACTAAACTTACCGTGAGCTAGAAACTTCAACAACCATATCATTACTTGCACCTTCCCGCTATATTTGCTTAACATGTCGCATTCACTTTCCTCTCGGAAATTCTAGCCTACAATATTCAAGAAAATGGGTTTGCGGGCAAGCAACTTGATCACATCTACAATGAATGGAGTAGGAAAGGCTCTCAAAATCTATATAATATAACAAGAGAATCGAAAACACGTCAGCTTCCGGTCAATTCATTGTAGATTTGAAAATTATATGAGTCAGAAGTTGTCGAAAATATAAATCATGAGCACCACTACCAAACGAGCTCTATTGTGTTGTGACTCGGTAATATCAGGCACACTAGGGTGTCACCCTAGAAAATAAGCCTACAGATCTTAGAAAAATGTGTAAGTTCTAATTGTCAAGTTCGGTCATACTGACTAGCATGACAATAGCGATCTTTAGATTTCTGATTAATAGAAAAGAGTAAAATCCTATAAGGTCTTCTCGTCATCTTCCTATATGCCCATGAATTATTTTCCTGCATTTTGGAGATTTTGAATAAAAATTTTCTGACTAAAGCACTGTCAATCTTGAATTTTGGAATCGGAAAGTTAAGGATTGCTCGCGAGGATTAACAGTATTCAGTATTTGCTATCGTCGATTACAGTTGCCATGGCAATCTTAATCAGGGATTAAGTTGAGTTAGTTAGAGTTTTCGAGACAGGCCTGCGGTTCGATTTTTCCATCTTGGGTTATGCAAGCAGGGGTGTGGGTAGAACTAGAGTGACGCGCCAAAAATTATGAAAGGTCGATCTGGGGGCTGAGACAGAGTTATGACACGAATTAATTATTTTAATAGTAGTTTAGTAAGAAGTGGTAAGTGTGGATTGGTTGAAAGCTGATACGCGCCAATCAATGAATCTGAAAGGTCTAGAATTGTGCAAAATGGGGGGGGGGCATTTAATTTTCTTGGAGGGGGCAAATAACATTTCCCTAAATTTAATATTAGACTGTGGATGCGCATTGCAGTCCCTAGCTCTCGATCATTATCAAGCTCCTCTTTAGGGAGTTTCCAAAGTGCCCAATCAAGAATGGTTGGGAGATCATTGGACCAGGATGATGCGATGCTGGATGTTAATGAATTAATACAAGGAATAAAAAGATCGGATGTTGAAGAAATTCTACAGTTTTTAAGAAAAAAAAATTGGGTCAAGAGAAAGTAGTGCCGATAACACTTGATCAAAAAAGTAATAAAAAGGAGTGTGATTTTCCTAAAAGGAATGGGAAGACGGAGGAATTCTCCTCATATATAACCGCTCAGAAAAACAAATCGAAAGAGAAGTTTTGAAATATAATGATGACTGCTCTATATGCATGGAAATGATTGAAATCTTACCAGAAAATCGAAGAACACAGGTCACTCAATGGTTCGATGATAAGATAGAGTCAGATAATTATGACTGGAGGGCCTATGCACAAAATTTTCGAGATGAGTTTGAAGATAAACAGGCTCGACAAGTGGCAGCAGAAACGGTTTACCGTAAGCAACAAGGCCCCTAATAGTTATTTCACGAATTCCCGAAGGAATTTGAGTAGAAAGTAGCTCAAAGTGGCGGTAACTCGGCTTTTACACCACTAGGAAAGTGCCAACAACTTAAAGCAGCAATAAACAACTCGCTGCGGTGGGCTCTAATAGGAGTCAAACTCCCGTCACAAGAAAACTATAAAGCATGGGTATCAGAGATGAAAGAGGTAGCGTCTGATTTAGAGTCAATTCAGATTACCGCTTTAAAATTCTTCGGGGCACTCAGACTATCTTAGGGGATCTGAGAGGAGGAAATCCGCATGCACTAGAGCAAGGACCCCAGCTAGATGCTAACAGAGATACTTTGATGGGAGGCACAGTAGCTAGCCTTAAATCTCTCCAAGCCCGGGGGGAAGATATAGAAGCCAGTAAAGGCAAAAGAAAAACCAAACCTCGTGCACCGAGGCGATCAAATATCGAGTTCAAAAGACTTCTAGATCAAGGACTATGCACAAGATGCTCATATGCAGGTCACTCTAGCCTAGAGTGTCCAAATTTTAGGGCACCACAGCACCCATTGAGACAAATAAATGCGGATTCAAGAAAATAGTGAAGCTTCTAGTGACGAAAGTGATTCAGGAAAAGGAGAACCCTGAAAGAAGTCGCGCTCAGGGATAAAATGGTCATTCTTTAGATTTCAGAAATTACATAAGTCTTCCACTAAATATAGACTGCTTTATTGATATCTCATTTTACTTGACAGCAATGGTCGATACCGGCTGTCTTTGTTTTTCTCTAATTAATGAAGATCTGGTGCGCAAATATAAACTAAAAGCTAAAAGTACTACTCCACGTAAAATGCAGTTAGCAGATGGCAAAATAGGGTCAAATATTACTTGTATAACTAAATTAACTATAGATATTGACGGAAGGGAAGAAGGTATATGGAGTTATGTTATGCCAAATATAACATATCCAATGATTTTTGGAAAACCATGGATGGAATTAAATAAAGTCGTATATTCAGCTCGACGCTAATGCCTATGAATAGGTAATAGAAAATTTAGAATTATAGTAAGAACTATTAGCTGGTACGAAAAGGAATCAGCTAAGCAACAACGCGACCGGGTATCGCACGTTACAATTGACTGAACAAAACTGGCCTCAGGATCGTCATTTGTCCGGCTAACAAATAGTTGTAAAGATAATAATGGTGTAATTATTGGTGCTATTTCCATGAAAGATATTACACGGGCACTGGAACCTAAAAAAATGTCTTCACGAAATGAAGTGCTTCAAAGCTTACCAGTTGAGATACATGACTTTGTGGATCTCTTTCTGGAAGACGAAGTGCATCAGAATAAAGCCCTTCCACCACATCGACCAGGTGTGGATACAAAAATAAAACTTTTAATAGATGAAAAGGGACATAAAAAAGACTTGCCATGGGGTCCGCTATATGGAATATCGCGAGAAGAACTTCTGGTCCTACGAAAGACTTTGAATGAACTATTAGCCGAAAATTGGAACGGGCAAGTAATTCCCCAGGTGGCGCTCCAGTTCTCTTTATTAAAAAACCGAGTGGAGGTCTTAGATTCTGCGTGGACTACAGGGCTCCAAATGCCATCACAGAGCGAGATCGCTACCCACTTCCCTTAATGAGCGAAAAATTAAGAATCTTAACTAGATCCACATGGATCTTGAAACTAGACGTTCGAACAGCTTTCCACAGGTTGCGAATAGCTAGAAACGAAGAATGAAAAACTGCGTTTTGAACTCGGTTCGGGTCTCACGAGTGGCTTGTGACCCCTTTTGGCTTAGTAGGCGCACCAGTAGTATTCCAAAGATGGATAAATAAGGTATTAGGCAAATATTTTGGATAGTCATGTGCAGCATATCTAGATGATATTGTAATATTTTCAAAAGGGGACTTAAAAGATCACTGGATCAAGGTTTGCCAGGTGCTCTTCCGACTACAAAATGCTGTATTAAGGCTCGACCCAAATAAATGTGAATTCGCCAGGAAAGAAATCAAATATTTAGGTTTTGTCATAAATATTGAGGAAGGAATTAAGATAGACCCCGAAAAAGTTAAAGCGATATCGACATGGGAGTCCCCTAAAAATTTAAAACGAGTTTGAAGTTTTTTGGTGTTCGCCAATTTCTATCGTAGATTTGTCAATAACTTCGTTGATATTTCAACACTTTTGCACAACATGACAAAAAAAGGCGCGCCATTTCAATGGAAAGAGGAGCAAGAAAAGGCTTTCCAAAAATTAAAGGGATTGTTTATTTCTGCTCCAGTACTAGTAATGTGGCAAGAAGATCGACAGACAATTCTAGAGACTGATGCTTCAGGATGGGCCATGGGTGGCTGCTTTTCCTAAATCGACTCGACTGGAAAAATTCGATATATAGCATACTATTCAAAGAAACTTTCTCCAGCAAAGTCCAACTATAATATCTACGACAAAGTGTCACGAAATAGTTCACGATAATAAATATCAAATGAGGTTACGAAATCTATTTGTATTCTCTATAAGGTTCTGAATAGAGTTACGTGTAAGGGAATTATATATACAAGAGTTACGTAATAATGTGGTCATAGCTTCAACCCGTGACACAAAGAATTATTAGCAATAATCAGATGTCTTTATGGATGGAGGGTAGAACTAACCAGCGTTCATAACCCATTCTTAATTTTGACGGACCACAAGAATTTAAAGCATTTCATGAATAATCGTAATTTAACAGAGAGACATGTAAGATGGTCATTAACCTTGTCAGAATTC
The DNA here is from genome assembly GCA_003957845.1 of Oidium heveae. NCBI lineage: Eukaryota > Fungi > Ascomycota > Leotiomycetes > Helotiales > Erysiphaceae > Oidium > Oidium heveae. The sequence continues at coordinate 9,592 of QVIK01000056.1, read as the reverse complement.
AACTTAAACATAGATTTCCGAGCGGGAGAGCAGGGGCTCGTCTTGATGCGCTGTCACGGCGTAGTCAGGATACATCTAATACGGAAAAAGATCCACGACTAAAAGAATGACAATTTCAACTAATTCCTGATAAGTGGTTGGTCTCGAAGAATACACCTGAGTCTTTAGCATCAATTACTAATCAGAATATTCCACATGGGGTACAATTATTCCAAGATACAGATTTGCAAGAATTATGGGACATAGGAGTATCGAAAGATAAATCTAAATCTTCTCAGCTATACGATAGCATTTTGCAAGGTAAAACCCAATTCCCAGTAAGCTTGGGATTTAAAGTATTAATTTCAGAGTGCGAATTAGATGCTAGGGGGGCTTTATGCTTTCGAAGAAGACTTTGGGTACCAGATTGGGAGCCGCTGCGTACGGCACTATTTTAAAGGACTCATGATGCCCATTTATCAGGGCATCCAGGCCGAAATAGTACTTTGAAGATTCTTTCGCGGTCGTTCTACTGGCCGCAAATAAGCGACATGGTTCGAAGATTCTGTCGTAACTGTGATGTTTGTGGGCGGGCCCTCGTATGGCGGTCTAAGAAACAAGGCCTTTTACTTCCGTTACCTATACCTGAGAGATTTCATAGTGAGTTGTCTATAGATTTCATGACTGAACTACCAGTAAGGAAAAGGGAGACCTCCAGTATCTTATAGTATTAACAGATCGTCTTTTGAAAAGTGTCACCTTAGAATCAATCAATTCAATGAACGCTGAGGCGTGTGCTGAACGATTCCTCAATTGCCGTGTCCGTTTTCACGGTTTTCCCCAAGCATTAACTTCTGATCGGGGTTCAAACTGGGTTGGAGATTTCTGGCGGTATTTGTGTAGGCAGGCTAGAGTCGAACAGAGATTATCAATCCCATTCCATCCGGAAACGGATAGTGCTACTGAAAGAGCAAATCAGGAGATTTTGGCCTATTTGCGAGCATTTTTATCGTTTGCGCAGTTTGAATGGGCTTCCATGTTACCAATAGCACAGCTAGCGTTAAATGATAGGGACAGTTCTACATCAGGTGTCAGCCCATTTCCTCTAGAGCATGGCTACCATATTGAACCTATTCAACAATATCCAGTTGGAAGTAAATGTGGGAATGTAAGTCACGTGTTCGCGCGACAGCAGATTAGCGTCGCGTTATGTAGTTATATAGTTAGACGTAAATAGTAAATAGAAGAACAACCACAATAACCTTACACATTACGGATCTTGCAATACGCACGAGGTTCTGTAATCTTAGGTATAATGGTAAACCGATAGTAAACTAACTTCAACACCTGCAAAACTGGCAAATAAATTTATAGCTAGATTAGTAGAAGCACAGGAATATGCCGCTGCAGCTATGGCGTCTACACATCAGCAAATGGAAGACCAAGCGGACAGGAAGCGGGAGCCAGCGCCAAAATATAAGGTGGGGGATAAGGCATGGTTAAACCTCAAAAACATCAATACTCCTCAACTAGAAAAAGAAATTAGCGTGGATAAACGCAAAATATACTATTACCGAAATTGTTTCGCCTCACGTGGTAAAACTGGATGTGCCCTCCAAAATCTGGCCTCACTTTCATGTCGAGCTACTTCGAAAAACAAGTACCGATCCTTTCCCATCACAAGTCTTGGATGACTCACAGCCACCACCAATTTTAATAGAAAATGAAAATGAGGAGATTCATCCGGACCAAACAGTCGGGCGAAATTTAAGGGCTGACAAGTTTCGCCGAGGTAAGACATGGATTCGGCGGGTTTTAGTAAAATGGAAGGATTTTGCGGAGCCTACATAGGAGGACCGTTCAGAATTGGATGATGTTCAAGCATTGGATCTTTTTGAAGCGACTTATGACACGGGAGACGGAGTAGGAGGAATAAAAGGTGTGCGTCAAGGAAAAAAAAAAAAAAAAAAAAAATGATACTTCCAACCAAGCCAATTAATAGTTGAAAGTGAAGAGGAAGGGGGCTGATGTTATGGGCTATGCCCGTTGCTATGTGAACAGTTGTAGACAAACCTGTTCTCTGTCACGTGATATTTGGTTCCGTTCTGGAAACACGGAGATCACTCGTTTAAATTAGGCTTAGTGCACAACTAATTCCCAGATCAACCAAGTAGGTTGGAATCACTCTTAATTTCTTAATTCGATTAACGTGTATGCAGCCTCTAGGCTATGACACAGTGACAGTGTTTATTTACATTTTAGATGATTCAGCTTTTTTCATTAGATACATTCATGCCTCAGATTCCATGGAATCACTCAAGTAGCCAGAAGAAAAGTATAAGACATTGATAGTTCTCGTAGTTAGATAACCGTCATAGATAAATATAACTTATTTTCAGTGACATCGTTTTCGAGCTTGTCCGACAACTTTGTATCCTATAACAAAATGTGCCAATAACTGAAGGAACTAGAGGACATAAACTACCCAAATGGGGGACAGCTCAAACCACTAAACCTGTAGGTAAACTGGCAGAAGTAGCCCAAGTAAAACAATGGATAGGAGAATTACCGACAAACACAGCCTGTGCCTATTCAGATGGGTCTTCATGCAGCTTTTTTAGATCAATATGGGGATACGCTCTATTCAAAAGTAACCATAAGATAAGCACATGGCTAGGCGCTATTTCAGGTGCAGAAGCATGCGATGCAGAGGAATTTGGGGCCTTCAAAGCCCTAGTAGCAGCAGTAGAGATTGACCCGATCAAGCTACCACTAGATTGCAGGACCATAGTGAGGGCCATATGCACAGGGCAAGTTAAAATATCTCAGGCAATAATAAATATCTCAGGCAATAATAAATAAGTTTTTAAATCTAGCTCAAACCTGTCGAGTCCTAGAGATCAAATCGATACCAAGTCATTCAAAAGTATACGGAACTGAGAAGGCAGATAAGCTAACGTCCCCCAATGCGTAGAACCAAAAACGTCCCCACGTGATATATTTTCAGACCTAATATCTAAACTAGTACTAGTACAGCATGATCGTCAAAAAAAGAATATAATAGGCGAGTGGTAAATAAATATAAGTCCGTGCAACAATGGAGAAATATTCAAAAAAAATATATTCTGAATTCTGCCATACAAACTCGAGCGGCTCAGATTTTGTGAATTCGAATTAAAAAATACTAAGTAAATTTAATATTAAGCCTCCTCTTTAACAGATTCTATGACATGATTCTAGTACAATTGCTTTAAATCTCAAGATAGTTTTTTTGTAGTAGAAAATAGAGTTAAATATTATGCATCTGAATTTAAATAGTAATACAAAGTATGCAGAACTGATTTTAGTGGCCATACTAGAAACATACCAAAAAAATATGTTACCCAATATATAAATGAAATAAATGATCAATAATTAATAAGAAGAACGCTTAAATTAAAAACTAATCATATATTTGGTAAAACATTGTGGTAGTACTCCTTTGGGGGCTCGGGGATAGAGCCCCAATAAATTTCGTGACTAGGAACGAGAGCATAAGCCTTACCTGGCATGTAATAGGCCAAAGAAATTACCCTGAACGAGTCTTTCAATTTCATTTGTATGGCGCGTTTTGCATGCCAAAAGCAAAAGTGAATTCTCGCCAACGGCCAAACCTACTGTGCTGCATTTATCTCATAACTATCCTTATCACAATCGATAAAGGAAGTAGCGAGTCCCGCTTGCTGTAATGGCCTCAAAAGGCGATGGAGGACTTGTATTGTAGTTCCATTTGGTGAATTCTCGTTTGAGGGAAGCATTTCAACAAAACGGTAGGCCATCGGAACTCCGGTTCCAATAAGCTAGACAAGCAAGGCATATAGATCCATCCCTGCATTTTTAGTTCCGAAAGTTGCGTCAATCGCCACCTCTTTGGTAATTCTTGATAAGGCGTCAATAGATGAATGAATGTAAATTGCTAAGGCGCGCACATTAGCAACCAGAATAACTTCATGACAGTATTTGTTTATGAGTTCTTCATAGGGATTTGTTGCCTGATAAGGGCTGGTCATCCTGGAGTCTCCAAAAACGTTTATTAGCTTGTTTCCACTGGTTGTATACCTGATGATATACAATATGCTGAGCTTTTGGTAGCCCTGACGGCTGAAAATCTTGCCAGATCTTGGAAGGTGTCAGTGTGATTACTCTTTCATTTATAAATGCCTGGACTTTAGGTCCCATGTGAATGTCATCATAAGACGTGTGAATTTTATGGTAAATTTTTAATAATAGGGATCTATCTTCCAGCGATGGGGTAATTTGAAGCCGGATGTTGCATTCAAATTTATCCATCCAGCTTTTGTGACGGATACTTTTTGAAGATAAATTTTCTTCCAGGGAGATATCTTGCGAACAAGTAAATATGAACGATAAGTAAACTGTAGACATAATTCATATATGCCTAAATCGAAAGCCACAATTTTCCCAAATAATCTGAACGAGTTGGTTAATTTGATTGGTTAGTTCTGTTCGATCGCCTTCCTCCGTTACATGAAGTTGTGATCCAAAAGCGACAGGTAGCCGATCCAGATCAAATGTATACACAGTATCAATAATATCAGTTTGAGGTTACTAATATAAATGATTAGCTGTATTTGTTACCGTAAAAAACAGACAGAACTCTTACTTGTTGGCTCTTGATAGATATCTTATTTACAAAGTCGTCCCACTCATGGAATGCTAACAATTCTCGTTTCTTTGAATGCCGCTAGCAAATTTTGTAAATCTTACCCTGTTTATTTACAGGAAAATCTTCGCAGGTTCGGAAGGAGCGGCTTTTAGAACAAGAGCAAGTTTTAGATTCCATTATCAACAAATAATATTTAAGAGATGTAGGAGAGTTGTGATACTTATTAGGAGAGTAATTGATCAGGTAAGTTGCGAATAATCAGTGGTTATCGATGGCGATGTTACTTATTGAGGATGGACTCAATTATCAGATGAATTATTGATAAACAATTAGGATAGAGTCGTAAAGCTAAATTGGAACCGTAAAATGTGGGGCTATAAAATAGAAAATAACAAACGTAAAACGATTCAAAAATGTATCACATGGTGACGTTTTTTGTTCTATGCATTGCGCTCTGATAGGTAAGCTAGCTAAATCAGCTGTTATGGGCTGTCGCCCCATGCGTAAGGCTGGGCTTTCCTTAAAGCTCCAGCCTCGTGGTTAATCTAGCCACGTGATTATTTTTATCACGAGCCTCGTTTTAGATCACTCGGCTAGCTGCTCAAAAGAGGTTGGGAAAGTAAGGATAGAAAGATCGCTCGAGATCACTCCCTACAGGACTAAGGTTATTTAATGTAGTTCACTTTTCGAGACTGTCTTCGACATTGGAGATGAATAAACCTATGCTAGGAGGAAAATTTGACGCAGGGCGGCTCGATCGGGACTCTCTTGTTTGGGGCCTACATAGATAGGTCCATTATGTAATTATCAGTAATCCCGGCTACAGTGGCTCGGTTGAGTACCGTAGCGGAAGATTTGGTGTTTGAAATTCCAAGATGGAATGGAAAATTTAAATTAACGGTAAATAAAGGGTTATATTTTTAGGTAATTGCTCGGTGGACGCTACAAAATTGTTGCAAAGACGCTACATGGGTATTTTCCAGCACGATAACCGCATATTTCAGTACATAGCCTCGCTAAACACATAAAAAGATTATTTTGGTTATGCCTGATTTATTATATTTCGATTAATATTTGGGGGAGAATAACTCTGTATTTAAGGTTTTGAACGTTCATCGTTCGTGCGTGCACAGATTATTAATAAGATGTGTAGATATCTTATCCAAAGCAATTCATTTGCATTAGTATCTAATAGAAAAAGTGACGGCAATGGGATACAGTTCGTTTTAGATCTATAACTCCACTTCATTATCATAATTATCAGTCAACGCTTTTGCAACAGAAGTACAATATAGACGAAAAGGGCTTCATGATAGGCAAGCACCAGAAGACGCGTAGAATATTTACTTAGCAAACTTTCGAGGATGACAAGCTCATTGAAGCTGGCCAGGGTGGTAACAGAGAGCGGGTGACTGTTCTGGCTACGATCTGTGCGGATGGGACCTCACTATCGCCGGCGCTAATATATCAAGCAATCTCGGGAAATATTCAAGACAACTGGCTTATGGATTTTGACCCTTGTCGGCACAGCTGTTATTTCTCGAGTACAGTTATTGGCTGGATGTTAGATGAGCATAGTCTGGCATGGCCCGATGCAGTATTCAATAAGAAGACCGAAACCAGAGCCAGAAGATCCTGGCGATTGCTTTTTATGGACGGTCACGTCTCACATCTCCATACCTGGTTCATTGAGAGATGCCAGGAGCTTAAGATCCTGTTAGCTATCTACCCTCCCCACTCCATGGATAGGTTACAGCCTCCGGATGTCAGCTATTTCAATCCACTATCCAATTACTATTGCCATGGCCTAAGTCTATTATTATTTAAGACTATAGGGGATTCCTCGATCAAGAAGTCCAATTTATTTCCCATCTTCTGGCAAGCCTATGAGAGAGCCTTTATTAAGAAGACTATAGACTCCGCTTGGTCAAAAACTGAGATCTAGCCATTCAATCCATCCATAGTGCGGAATAGACTCCCTATGCAGAAATCGACTCCTGAGTTGCCTACTACTGCCCAGCATCGAGGCAACTCTAGTCCAGGATTTGATCTCGGTACTCTTACGCGAGAATAGCGATATAAGACGCGGGTCTACTGATCATTAGCAAAAGCTGACCGTAGGACCTCGAAGGTGATTAGGAGTCTCTACAACAAGCTTGCCAAGTCTTCTGCAGAGCTTACAATCACAAAATTAGATAACAAGCATCTGAAAGAATCACTAAATAGAGAGAAGCGTCAGAGGAATAAGAAGAAAAAAGTGCAAGAGCAACTGAGGTCTGAGGGGCAAACTGACTCCCTGTTAATGAGCCCTACAAAAGTTCACCGGATGAGGGACATATTAGCAGAGTGGGAGCAAGAACAATAGGAGCTGGTTGATTCTAGAGCGGCTTGAAAGGAAGCTCTTGCTCAGAAAAAGGCCGGGAAAGAGTACGAGCCTGCAGAGGGAAGTATAGCCCGAACAGTCGCATCGCGAGCTCGCGAGGCCATAGCTACTAAAAAGAAGGCTTCTTCTGAGGCTGTAAAGTTCGCCAGGTAGATCAAAAGAGAGCTCGAAATGGCTGTTATGGTAGCCAAGAAGGCTTCTAGAACAAAACCTAGACCTAAGATTATAACTTCTAAGCCAAAACCAAAGCCAATGAAGCCTGCAACACCTGAGCCTGTTAACGAGGTGATATCGCGATCAGGGCGCGCTCTCAAGCAATCTATACTTTTGCGAAGGAAATATTAGTATTTTCAGATAGCTAATCATGAGATGCTTACTGTTCTAGAATAGTAGGGTATTGTCTAGAACAGTACAATATCTTCATTTCGCTTATTGGTAATTTATCCAATCCAAACTATTTCATGCTAAATAACTTATAATAAATACACACCGGTCTTATTCTACGAGATACTGTTAGTTAAAATTCGGAGTTGTAACATGTATTTTCATAGTGGCCATTTTAAATTCTGAAATAATTTTTGCGAATTTATCTCTTTTTTCTCATCGTCCGGGGACCGTAGCTTTGAAGTGATTCTTCGAAACATGATACGGTGTCATGAAGTTTCTTCAATGTACTTAAATCTTATCTAATATTTGATCGCAACTCGTCATAAATTTAACTAAGTAGTCAGTCAACCAGTCTGCTCCAACTTTTAGCTCCTTAGATTGACCTATTATGCTAGATTCTTCATCATGCGCAGTAACTGTCGACTCATTTCTAGATAAGTCATCATGATCATACGTCTCAATGAAAATTGTATAGCTAGATAATCTTGAAGCTATAAACATATGCTTATAAACGACGTGGTTTGTGAGCCTATAAGGGCATGAACATCTTGCTATACGACCTTGCATACTGAGACTAACGATATGAAATAATTTATCCCGTGAGAACGAATTCATAGCTAGATCCTCACAAAATCCCTTAACACCTTTGGGAACGTATCAGCATGTGGTAGCCATGTGACGTCACTTTTAACTCGCGTTTTCGACGATAAGTGTCATTGTTAAGCCACCTAAGTTGTTTCCTCTCTCATTCTACCCGTGTTAAGAACATTTTTTCATTTTTGAATTCAATCATTTGACAGGAAGTAGAGTTATCTGCCATTTATTTATCGATCAAACGATACTCGACAATAGAATTCATCTTTATCTATTATAATTTCTAACCGTCTGATCATGATGGATTTGACGAATCTCAAATTAATACTGTAACTTCTCTATATCTATTTGCGCATCATTCTATTGATAAAATTTAAATACAGTGAAGACGAGAATATGCAGTTTATCTTTGCAATCATTTGGTAATGAATTGTGAATGTTGGAAACTAGAAACGTGAAAATTCGAAGCTGGATGATATTGTTTGTTATTGAAGTATAATAGCTAGCCATCGAATTTCTGGTAGACGCGTTCTTTCGAGACACTACCGGCTCAGCAGTCGATCCAAAACTGAATACATAGCATACATAATATTATACATATTGCATGAACATGGTTTCGTGAGTATCTGATTTCGTGTGTCAATAAACCGGCGCTGGTCTCGGTTGCAGATGACGCCATTTCATCCTCTCTATGATTCCGCCAACCGAATTTAGCCGAGGTTGTTGTTGATTAATAATATTGAAGATGGTTGTTCGAAGTGAGAATTAGTGCTTACTCTACAGTAAAAGGGTAAGTTGATTGGATGAGGTTATGACATACATTAGTCTTGGCAAATATCGCTGAGAATAGTTAGCTATATTTAGCGAGAGCTTCCGGAGTTAAGCGGGAACAGTGGTTTATGTGGTAAGCATTTCATGATAAAAATAGTTGGAATGAGCCTCACAGCTTAAATCGGGAAAGCCTGTAATGAAGAGATAGATGACTTAGGAAGAGCCCGATTGGTGATCTAAATATATGGTCAGGGAAAACAAGGCGATAGGGCAGTCTTGTGAAGATAGAGCTGCAATGAGCATCAAGAACCGGAATGCATGAGGGTGTTGGGATAGATGATTAGTATATTACGATATGAGGTGAAGAGTGTATATAATGGAGGGGGACGCCTCGAGGTAGAGGATCATCGAGAACAGGAGGTTCGAAGATATCATATCACTTATATTCTTTTGTCTGATCTTAAAGATCATAGTCAGAGTCTTGGAGCTCAGAGTAGCTTATTTTATTTTACCAATATATATATAACATATTTTCTGTTGTAGCTATGTATCGACACAGTAATCAGAGAAGTAGTGTAGCTCTAAGGACTTTAAATATTTCCCTGACGTAAATAGAGTGAGCTTGGCTGTAGACGTTATGGTGAAAACACTAATCTAGTGTGGTAACGCTATTAGATATCCTATCATAACCCACTACCCCTCTCTGCTTTAAAGAGACGCCTAGTTTGTTTGTTTGTTTGTTTGTTTATCTATTTAACGTCTATAAATACAGGGCCGAGCTCTATATTGCATAATCCTAAATAGGACATATG